>JAWZYT010005538.1:0-10000 GCA_034508575.1 Petrolisthes manimaculis
GTGTGTAGGTTAGTTAGTTGGTTGGTTGGTTGAGTTAATGTTCTCCCATGCAGGGCAGAATAGCCTCCTGCCCAACAGACCCCTGGTACACTCTGGTCGCAGTGAAAAAACAAATTAAAATAAAGGAGGGGGCTGCATGGCCCTATATGCCTGAGCTACCGAAGCACATCCCAGGGAAATGGGGACCAGAGCTTACTGGACCAGGGAGTCTGGGGGCCTCCGACCACTAGGGAGATTGGGAGGAAGGTCTTAGATTCCACAGCCAGTGCTGTAGGTCCAAGTCCACGTTACCACAAGAGCTACAAGTGGGGCCGCACCTTTCATGACACCAGCCCTGAAGGGACCATAAGGGGGAGGGAGTTTAGACTGCTGCATGCAAATTTTACCATTACCATCACCGTAAAATTTTACCCATCCATTTTCTTTTACCGACATTGAATCATTTTTTCAACCGAGAGGGGGTTCAACCGAGGGGTTCACCCTCAATAAAACGGGTTCATTTTCAAAATTTCAATATAACTATATGAATACGAAAACCCAGATAAAACATAATCAATATTTTTGAGACCTTTACATATGGATATTTTATTATTTCACTTGAATCATTAAGAGCCGGAGCTTTTGAAGGGTTTTCCTTCATGTTCTTGTTAATCCACGTGTGGTCAAATCCACTAGAAAGTGATCACATCCTACAACAATCATTATTCTAGCCTTGTGGAGGATGGCAAATATAGTATGTTGGCTTAGTGAGGTGAATGGCATAGGAGTTTGAAAGCATGCGTTAGGCGAAAGTATATTTCTGAACCCAGTATATATAGTAGTGAAAACAGCATGTATTTCGGATACCAATGGCCAAATAATGGATAGCAACATTTATTTTTTTATTTATTTTTTTTTTATTTTTTTTTTAGCCTTCTGGTATAATTCTTTAGTATAAATGATAACAAAACAAAAATATATGGGTATGTGTGTTTTATATATATTTATTCTAGTTTTCTCGTAATTGGTGTGTTGTGTGTTGTGTGTGTGTTATGGTGAACATAATTATAACCTAAGCCTCGTATATATAGATTCCACACTGACCATATGATTGATTGATGATGAAATGAACTGATGGTGCGTGGGTGGTGAGTGGGTGAGTGAATGAGGATTGATGGATGGATGGATGGATGTGATGATGGAGGCAGAGTACGGATGACTGATTGACTGACTGACTGACTGGATAGGGGGCTGACTAATTGGATCTCCCTCTGACGGGTTTGGTCGGTTGGTTGGTTGGTCAGTGGGGAAGGAATTGTTAGGATGACTGATGGTTTGGTTGGTTGGTCGGGTGGTTGGTCGAGAGAGAGAGAGAGAGAGAGAGAGAGAGAGAGAGAGAGAAGAGAGAGAGAGAGAGAGAGAGAGAGAGAGAGAGAGAGAGAGAGGAGGGGTGGGCTATGAGGTAGGTGCATGGGTCAAAAGAGGTGGGTGAGTGGGTGGGCCAGATGGTTGGGGGTTGGAGGATGGGGGTGAGGGGGTGGTGGACTGGGATGGCTGAGGCTGACTTGACGGGTGAGTGACATGGCTGATGGCTGGCTGATTGGATGGCTTGCTGGCCTTGGGGTTTATGGAGTGGAAAAGCAGCTTGGCTTGCTTGGCTTGGCTTGGCTTGGCTTGGCTCTCTGACTGACTGACTGAAATGGATGCATGATAATATATGGATGGATGTATGGATGGATGTATGATGATAATATATGGATGGATGTATGGATGGATGTATGATAATAATAAATATATGGATGGATGTATGGATGGATGTATGATAATAATATATGGATGGATGTATGGATGGATGTATGATGATAATATATGGATGGATGTATGGATGGATGTATGGATGGATGTATGATGATAATATATGGATGGATGTACGAACGGATGTATATGATGATAATATTATTATCATCATATCATCCATATATTATATGGATGGCTTAGCTAGCTTGGGAGAATTAAAACACAAGGCAGAAGAGAGGAAGGGGAGTGACAGCAAGGAGGGAGGAAGGGGAGCGACAGTAAGGAGGGAGGAAGGGAGAGACAGTAAGGAAGGAGGAAGGGAAGGGACAACAAGGAACAGAAGGGACAGGAGGCAAAAAGCTGAAGAGAGAAAGGCATTATTAATTTTATCACCTCGGGTTTGTTTGATTGTAATACGTATAGCAATAATTATAACCTTGATGTGTGTATGTATGATGTGTGTATGTATGTATGTATGTAGTAATGTGACACTGAGATGAGCAAAAAAAAGGGATAGATGTTAAGATGAAAGGGATTAATCATTGGCTCGTGTTTGATTGTAATAAGTATAGCAATAATTATAACCTTGGCAATCTATGTATGTATGTATGTAGTAATGTAACACTGAGACGAGGGGGAGGAAAACGAGGAAAAGAAGGATAGCTGTTTAATTAAGATGAAAGGGATTAATCATTGGCTTCGGGTTTGATTCTGATACATATATATATATACGTATATATATATAGCAATAATTATAAACCTTAACTATTTGATGTACCGTAGTGATGTGAACTCCAGAGACTTAAAGGGGGGGGTGCGGGAGTAGGGGACAGGCTTGGGTGGGGGTTTTGGGGGTGCGGGAGTAGGGAGACAAGCTTGGGAGTGATATGGGGGGGTGCGGGAGTAGGGGACAGGCTTGGGTGGGGGGGTTTTGGGGGTGCGGGAGTAGGGAGACAGGCTTTAGGGGGGGGATTTTGGGGGGTGCGGGAGTAGGGAGACAAGCTTGGGAGTGATATGGGGGGTGCGGGAATAAGGGACAGGCTTTCTACACCCCAACCCCCCCCCTACCCAAGCCTGTCCCCCTACTCCCGCAACCCCCAATCCCCCCCCAAGCCTGTCCCCTAATTCCCACCCACCCCCACTTAATCATGAGGTAAAGTGGTGTGGTGCCTGGCTAATTGGCTTGTCGTCAGTCATTAGGGAAGAGAGACTTTAATTGGCTGCCTGGTTTGCTGACTTACACACTCACTGACTGATTGCTGACTTACCCCACTCACTCACTGACTGCTGACTTACCCCACTCACTGACTGATTGCTGACTTACCCCACTCACTCACTGACTGCTGACTTACCCCACTCACTGACTGATTGCTGACTTACCCACTCACTGACTGATTGCTGACTTACCCCACTGACTGACTGAATGGCTTCTGTCTGACAAGTGTGCATGTTGAAGTGTTTGTTTGTTTGTGGTTGTGTGTGTGTGTGTGTGTGTGTGTGTGTGTGTGTGTGTGTGTGTGTGTGTGTGTGTGTGTGTGTGTGTGTGTGTGTGTGTGTGTGTGTGTGTGTGTGTGTGTGTGTGTGTGTGTGTGTGTGTGTGTCCTTGGCTGGTGTGCATGGGGGTGAGTATTTCTTTAGCTTCCAGTGAGGTGTAAGACGAAATATGTAATGAAAATACTACTGCTGAGTAGAGGGTGTGATGTGAGGAGATGCCACAACGCTCCTTTAAGGTGCCACGTAAATACAACTTTCTTTGCTCTAGGCCCAAACTTCCACAGCACCAAATTGCTATCTTAAGAATATCTTGGATGAGATGACCATCACATCCTCTTTCCTTCTCGATAATATTATTTATGTACTGCACATATAGGGATATTATTTGTGACTGGATCCATGTTAATTAAGACTGTTTCAAACATCTGGAGGCAAAAAAATAGATATATATGAACAACAAAATAGAAGCCCACATATAAATTAGAAGACTAAATTCCTTCCTTATAAGCCATGTTAACCACGGACTATACATACATGTAAACAAGACTAAAGCCTCTACTTTTTATAAACACCAGCGTCATGTTCCACTCGCCTCTGACTGTCCCACTAGGCTAGGCATGCATGTTGCGGTACTTTTCTTAAAGGCGAGTTTTGTCCTTCTCTCTCTCTCTCTCTCTCGTCGAGCTCATTTCATTCTCTTGTATTCACATCTTCGGTTAAGGACTCTGTGATCGTGTATGAAAATTGGAGGCTTCGGTTTCCTTCTGACTATGCCACGAAACAAGCTCTTTCTATATAGGTAGTGTTTTGTGGCAATAATTGAAGGACTCATTTACCTCCAACTTTCAGACTACAATACAGGGTCCCTTAAAGCTGAGTGTTGGAGATTAGAACAGTGCAGGACAACTTGGGATTATATCTTATAGTGAGACTTGGCTTTTTCTTCCCACTTCCCTTGAGTAGGACTAATAAGACACTGAATGATTTGGTTGACAACAGTAGCCTACCTCGCCTTAACAGTAACATACATTTAACTCGCCTTTAATGTTGCAGATATATCAGTGATCTGTTTCGTGGCCTAGTTAGGGGAATCAGTAGCCTTCCAATTTACCATCAACAGAGTAACCCCTTCAACCCACATCTTCAACATAGATATAATTACAATGCATGTACAGTACAGGTATGTATATATTCACTGTCCCCTATCGTATAATAAAAGGCAGCCCATGCAGTCCACTCCTCGTGTCTTATAATAAACACAATCTGCCTTATCTTACCTTTATGTTGATGCGAGTCATTTGGGAGGCAACGTATATACGACAACGCCTCTCAATATTACATTTAAGGGGAGAGTATACATTTGGCACATTGAAGTGTCTTGATTCCTCCAAATTATGCCAGGAAACAGGACCAGATGAAATAAAATAATGTTGGCCTGTTGTTTCGAGTAGTATGGAGGAATCATTATCTCTTAAAATGCCTAAACTATACTCTCCCCTTAACTACCTAAAAATAAACAATACTGCAATTCCCTCTACCTTAAGGGGGTGCGAGAATAATGGGACAGGCTTGGGGGGGCTTGGGGGTTGCGTTTTTTTTTTTTTTTTTTTGGGGGGGGGGGGATTTAAAGGGTGCGGGAATGGGGCACAAGCTTGAGGGGGGGGGGGGGGGTTAGGAGGGTGCGGGAATAGGTTACAGGCTTTCTACCCACCCCAATCCTGTCCCCCTATTCCCACACCCCCCCAAGCCTGTCCCATACCCCGCACCTCCTTAATTAAGAATAGTTAATATGAGTCAGCACCGTAAAAGGCAAACCAGGGCACGACACAATATGAGTGAAATAAAGGGGTTTGTTTACGAAAATACTCATCGTTCCTCCCTGTACTGTATGTGACTTGGGAATGAATAGCACAACTTGACAAAGGTGAAATGAAAGGGGTTTACGAATATATCAACTTAACTCCCTGGACCATACCAGACTTGGGAATGAATGGCAACAGCTTGACTTGGGTGAAATGAAAATAGAGGGGTTACGAATATATCACTTGACTCCCTGTACCATAGCAGACTTGGGAATGAATGACACCATGTTGACTTGGGTGAAATGAAAATAGAGGGGTTACGAATATAATCATCTTGACTCCCTGTACCATAGCAGACTTGGGAATGAATAACACAACTTGACAAAGGTGAAATGAAAGGGTTTACGAATATAATCATCTTGACTCCCTGTACCATAGCAGACTTGGGAATGAATGACACCAACTTGACAAAGGTGAAATGAAAGGGGTTTACGAATATATCAACTTGACTCCCTGTACCATAGCAGACTTGGAATGAATGGCAACAGCTTGACTTGGGTGCAATGAAAATAGAGGGGTTACGAATATATCATCTTGATCCCTGTACCATACCAGACTTGGGAATGAATAGCAACAGCTTGACTTGGGTGAAATGAAAATAGAGGGGTTACGAATATAATCATCTTGACTCCCTGTACCATAGCAGACTTGGGAATGAATAGCACCAGCTTGACATTACCATACAAATAGTCTAGTTACTCCGTTCTTCCCAGCCTTCACTATAGTCTCGTAATAACTTGATGGTGTGTGTGTGTGTGTGTGGTGTGTGTGTGTGTGTGTGTGTGTAGTGTGGTGTGTGTGTGTGTGGTGGTGATGTGTGTGTGTGTGTGTGTGTGTGTGTGTGTGTGTGTGTGTGTGTGTGTGTGTGTGTGTGTGTGTGTGTGTGTGTGTGTGTGTGCTATCTCAACACTCCATGTCACTTTTGATAAGGGTGATAAGGGTATAGTCATGTATTACGCTTTCTATATTCGTCAATCCCAGATCTCTCTCTCTCTCTCTCTCTCTCCTCTCTCTCTCTCTCTCTCTCATACACACACACAATTCCGAACCAAAACAAAACAAAACAGAGCACGCTAGCCACCTTGAAAACAAAACACAAAACCAAACCAGAAAACGTAGGAACCAGTAATTGGGAAATTTTAGTTCTGAGAATAACACAAACTCAGCACACCTCACACGAACCATACACTCCGTTTTACATACATATATACTACATATATACATACATACAGATTACATTAATATATACATACACGGGGGCCAAAAACATGAGCTGACATACATAGATACATACATACATACTACATACATACAGTAGCGGTCATTAATATTCATCCACATATGGGTATCTCAAACAATTTACTGTATAATGTTTTCACGTTCACATAATTATAATGTTATTGTTTTAAGTAGTGTGTAGCTGCTTGTACTAAATTATAAAATGGTAGTTAACTTATTTATTGGAAAGTTTATCATCTAAGGAACAGAGGGAAGCTGTCAATCTCTTACGTGAGTTATCCCTATATGGATGATTACATATGACCACGACTGTACATACAAACATGGGGGCCAAAACACATGATCTGACCCTTAATTAGGTTCTGTCAGTCAGTCCTAACATCACAGACATTGATGCACCTCACCCTCTACTCATAAAGCATTTTTATTACAAATTACTCTATACAAATACACGTCAGTTCTCACGGTCAAAACACACCTCATGTTAATTAATGAAGTGTTTTTTGTTTCATTTTTTTTTTATTTTTTTTTTGTCCAATTTGACGACTTTTAAATTAATGACTTTTCAATTTGACGACTTCTCAAATTTACTGACTTCTCAAATTTACCGAAGGATTGTGATTCCTACAAATTATGCCACGCAACAGTTCCCCTCAATGGTACCACTAAAGACATCTGTTTTCTGCCATATATAGGAGGAATCAGTAGCCATTCAATTCACCAACAAACAAAAAAATCTCCCCATAATTAATGCATTCCTCTTGTGTAGGTTATAGTCAGTCTTCCATCATCTATATAAATAGGAATAGGTAGCAAAGGTAAGTATATACAGGTAAGGAGCCTTCTACTTTACTGTCCCTCATAATATTATTAATAAAGTAGTAGTCAGAATATTTTAAACAAACTCTTTCTTTCTGTTGTTGTTTTTTATATGTTCCGACACCTGCTCCACCACTCATTCCTTCAGCGTGTTGATGTTGTTGTTGTTGTTGTTACTTTAAAGTCCTTAGTACAACACCATCCACACCTGCTCCACCACCACTTCCTCCACCACTTCCACCACTACTCACTCCTTCAGCGTCGCCTACGAGTGGTGCTCCATCCGGGTTGTTCAATTAAGGGGTTACTATATATACTCGTAGTACAGTGGGGGTAAATCTGGAGCAACTGATTCCTCCAAACTATTCCAAGACAACTGGCAACCATTATATTTGTACATGTGGTCCTGTTTCCTGACATACTTTGGAGGAATCAAGACACTCCAAATGTACCAAAAGTGTATAATAATTATCCCCTTAACCTGGTGTCCCCCTTCCAGAGTGTGTAGCAGGGCCCTTCAGTCTCCCCTCCCCCCCCCCCCCCTTCGTCAAGAGAGACATAACGAGGAGGTGCCAGGACACTCGAGGGGCATCTACCTCTTGACGTCACCACCAGGGGCAAAAAGACGCCACAACAAGGGGCAATGTAGGGAAGTTCATGGATTTAGTAAACCTTTCCAAGTACTGTGTGTTTTAATTATTGACTCATCAGCTGCCACTCCTGTCACTGTCACTCCCTCCCTCACTCACTCACTCACTCATACATGTATACAGTAAAATATAACTCGCTCACACAGTTGTAAAGAAACTATACTCACTCACTCACACACACACACACTCACATAGTTATCTATATATCTTAAATCCACATGAGGTGTACTGTAACCGGAGTTTTTTTTTTTTTTTTTCATTACTGTGTAGACCGCCAGCACACGGGGGTACATTTCCCTTTGCATGCAGCAGTGTAAACTCCCTCCCCCTTATGGTCCCTTCAGGGCTGGTCTCATGGAAGGTGCGGCCCCACTTGTAGCTCTTGTGGTAACGTGGACTTGGGCTTACAGCACTGGCTGTGGGATCAAAGACCTTCCTCCCAATCTCCCTAGTGGTCGGAGGCCCCCAGACTCCCTGGTCCAGTAAGCTCTGGTCCCATTTCCCTGGGATGTGCTTCGGTAGCTCAGGCATATAGGGCCATGCAGCCCCTCCTTTATTTTAATTTGTTTTTTTACTGCGACCAGAGTGTACCAGGGGTCTGTGGGGCAGGAGGCCATTCTGCCCTGGAAGAACATTAACATCAACAACAACATCAACAACTCACTCACTCACTCTCACTCACACGGGCATACAGAACACACACACACACACACACACACTACGTTCGCACTCACGGATGCAACCTTAATATTATCAGCATAGGCTTATCCCCTCCCTTCCTTCCTTCCTGCCTCCCCCCCTTCCGCTAACCCCTACTCCCTCCCCCATTATCAGACCGCCACAGTAATGTAGTCAGTGATAACGGAGATGAGATAAGAGTGGGTTTTTTTTTAGCTTGTTTGTTTCTTTGTGTGTGTATCTTATGTTTGTCTGTTTGTTTGTTTGTTCGTGTGTGTGTATGTGTGTGTGTGTGTTGAATAAAATGCATTATGTAATTATGTTGAATAACATGTATTTATGGTATTGTGTGGTCAATACACCAGTTGAATTTGATGTGTGTGTGTGTGTGTGTGTGTGTGTGTGTGTGTGTGTGTGTGTGTGTGTGACCTTGCCTATATCCCTGAAGGTCAAGACTGAAAGGTTGGTCAACCATTAATTAAGACCAAGATCTTCTCTACATGTAAACAGAGTAGGGATATAAACTGGGGGGGGGGGGGATGTGAAGGTAAGGAGGAAGGAGAGAGAAAAGGAGAACAGGGAATAGAGAAGGAGAAAAGGGGATAAGGGAACAGAGAATGGTAAAGGGGCCAGGAAATAGAAGGAGGAGGAAAAAAGGAGAGAAAGGGAACAGGGAATGGAAGGAGAAAAGGGGACAGGGAATGTTGAAGGAGGAAGGAAAAAAAGCGACAAGGAATAGTGAAGGAGGAAGGAGATAAGGGGACAAGGAATGGAGGAAGGAGAAAGATGGTGAAGGAGGAAGGAGTGAAAAAGAAAGGGAACTGTGAAGAAAGAAAGAAGAAAGGAAAGAGAGAGACTATTGAAAGAGGAAGGAGAGAAATAATAAAGATAGGAAATGATGAAGAAGGAGAGGGGCGGCGGTACTGTACATAAGGTTTAATATTACATAACGCAGCGTACCGGTATTCGACCTTGGTGAGGGGCGGCACGTATCAGACAAGAAGGAGGAGGAGGAGGAGGAGACCAGGAAACATATGGAACCTTTGACGAAGGAAAAATACAAAGAGAAAGAAGAAGAAGAAGAAGAAGAAGAAGAAGAAGAAGAAGAAGAAGAAGAAGAAGAAGAAGAAGAAGAAGAAGAAGAAGAAGAAGAAGAAGAAGAAGAAGAAGAAGAAGAAGAAGAAGAAGAAGAGGAGGAGGAGGAGGAGGAGGAGGGAACTAAGAAACGTATGGAAGCTTTGACGGAGGAAAAATACAAGGAAGAGGAGGAGGAAGAGAAAAGAGAAGGGGTTCCAAGCTTGGATGATGGAAGGTGCAGTGAATGAAAGGGAGAAGAAGGAAAGAAAACTGAGTTAGGACAGAAAGACCCAATGCCACATGGGAAAAGGAGAGAGAGAGAGAGAGAGAGAGAGAGAGAGAGAGAGAGAGAGAGAGAGAGAGAGAGAGAGAGAGAGAGTGGGACAACAAGCACGACGACTGAAA
>JAWZYT010005538.1:20000-30000 GCA_034508575.1 Petrolisthes manimaculis
TTGTTCCAAATTTACCAACACTACTACACTCCATTAACTCTACGGGGAAGGAAAAATAAAGTAGTCTGTCCCTATGTGTGCAACAAGGTTCCATGAAAGGAAATGAAATAGTTGTAGGGGTTACTAAAATATAATGAAGGCTATACTGTATAATAATACTGTACAGTACAGTACAGCCACACTTTTCAACGTGTAAACTTAATAATGCAGAAACTCTTCGCAGCAACGAAAATCAGTGAGAATAAAAGAGTAAAGTAAACGAATGAAAACAATAGCGATAGTTAGGATAAGATTGAATAGCCTCATATATTTTCTTCACATGAATATTGGATGCATTTGAATTCATTCACTGTACTGTATCTGGCGTTATCTTCTCACATGTAATGAATTCTTTATTGTCTTGGGCCAAATCTATAATTATGGTACAGGACTCCCATCACCACCAAGAATTTAAAAAATCAATATTTACCCCGTTCTTCCCCGAGTACTGTATAGCCTACCCTACCATAGATCATAATACTGAGCTACAACTTACTCAAGAGATAAGCTAGTTTGAGAATATGTGTAAGTGCCTCATGAATAGTAGATCCATAGCATCTAACTAATCAATTTCCTCTCCTGTGTTTTAATGTTCATACAATTAATCAGAGCTGGTGTGTCGTGTCCACCATTTGACATCTCTTTGGGGAATACCTTCTAGTATGATTCCAGATAAATACCCTTATTTCAGACATGAATTGTGTTGGTTTCCCCTTGCCATCGTTCAGCCCTCTCGGTCAGTCCTCTCAGATATGCAAATAAATTCAACTGAGGCCTATCAATTAACCATGTAGCTCACCTGAGTCTCAAGAGGAGGATCTCCCTCCAGGAAAGAAGAATATGTTGCTAAGCTTATACTAGGGCAGGGTACATGGTATAAAACCAGGGTTACTTCACTGTGTATTAATGTGTGTCATGATAACACTGAATGCAGTATGCTATGTTTGAACACAATGGATCATAACACATACACACTTTCTACTTAGATCTAGCCAAGGCATCACAAGTTCACAACCATAAAGAATATACAGAAGCACATATTGGACGGAATTTGTAAATACAGTATAAGGCATAAATATATCTTAGTGCAATATATATTAGATACAATACTGTTCTACCTGAATCATAATGCTCTCAAGTTCAGTACATGAAATTCAGACATCTGAATAGTTTCCAGTGACTGAAAATGACTGAATCTCATACATTTCATAAGCAGCCTAAGTAAATATAGAGCACCAAGGGCTTGAATCTGTGAATTAAGATACAAAAAGTCACTTTACGGGATCAGACTGAACTCAATAACGTCATAGGAGTAAATACCAAGCTGTTTTTATTCATATTACTTCTAAGGTGAAGTTTTTATACTCTAAGAAATGCACAAGCACATCTCATTATATTTTTGCTTGCCTAGCTAATAAGACAATGTATAATGAGCACCAAGACTCAAATTTTCGAGTTATGATATACACAGAAAACCTACAAAGCTTTGCTGTGACTTCTGCCCTTTAATATATAGTCTCTAACTTGAATATCAAATGTTTCAAAGACTTCTGACTAACACCTACAATCTTGCAAAATAGAATGCAGCTATGATAGTAGTCTAATGGAAGTACAGATAATAATGATAGCTTAGAATGCAGGTACATGTGCAGCTATGTCTTGTGTGATCCCTATCAGTTAATAGGTGCTCTGTTATGTTCTTTACATATTAGCCTAGAAGAGGTATATATCAAGGCTGGAAGGACTGTAAGATGATAGCAACTACAAGAGTGGACATTGAGACTGCTGAGGATACACTTACTGAACTGTATTTAAAAATTGATGTAAGCTGCTGAATATGAAGTTAGCAAGTCAAGAACCCCTTTACCTGGTTCAGAAAATGGAATTTGTACCATCTATTTTGCAATAAGACTGTTATTATATGCCATAATATGAAACTCATTGTTATGCTATGTGAGCCGTTGGTGAAATATTTTATCATTTCTACTGTATAAGAGAAAAAAGATAATGTGAGTTTGGGATCAAGATGATATTCTTAGTCAGCATAATTTTGAGTTAGCCTATACAAGGAGCAATGTGTTTCAAATGCTGTCAAAACAATTAATATAGAGTACTGTATAGTTGTTAGTACAGCATGAGGACTCTATCACCTTATATACATATGGTACTATATATCTGTATTGACTGTGGCCACCCACAGCCCTCTCCTCCATCCCTTGCTCTCTTCCACATGTATTAGATGGAAGATTACTGATGTACAGAACCACATTCCAGGATACCAATCCTAACAGATTCTCTGAACTCAGCACACGCTTCTCAGCATATTATTATATCTTTAGAATTTATCATAGAAATCAAAATCATCTTCATCTGAAGCCTCAGCTCCAGCACTGACTGCACAGGACTCCTCATCTGATTCCAGTGTGAGATGAAGAGCTGCCGGGGGCCGGCTTTTTTTGTGTTCCTCTACCTTGCTTTTACCCATTTTCTTCTCTGCTCTCATTTCTGTTTCCTCACCTGCTTCCATTGCACTCTTCTTGACTCCTTCCGATGTTGCTCCACCACCAACCCGACTCTCATTTACATCTGGGCCATTTGAAGTTGTTTTTTCCTCTGAGGATAATTATAATATATGATAGAATGCAAAATCATTAAATAGACTATAGCACCTGTACTACAGTAGTAACTATAGTTAATTCCACAGCAGGGTGAAAACAAAATCACGGTCATGATCATGTAGTTTTTGCAATTTATAGGGGAAATATTATGAACTGAACAAGTTTGTTGATTACAGTAACCTACCTTTATTTTTTCCTTTCATGGCAGCTTGTATAGCAGCCTCCACACTGTCCACACTGTCTGTGTCTGTCCCACCAGGTCCAGGTCTTAATGATGGAATACTGGATGCAAATGTCTTATAAGAAGGTCTGAAAGCAAACGGTACAGTACTTGTTATGCCAGGTAATTCAAAAGATTATAATAATAATTATGATATTTCAGGCTTATGGAATGCTTCTTCACAGCACAAATAGTATAAAAAAAATCTTTACACTTGTGTTATCTAGTGATGCATAATGCAAACAAGGTGTTACATACTGATGCTTAAAATTCAACAGTTAAAGTAAGTATGAGAAGCTACTAAGCACAAAAATATTGCTTTTCTAAGCATTTTACACAAGTAGACAGTACAGTATGTAAATGGAAACAGCATTCATAAGTTTAGTAAGGAGATTTTTTCAAAACAGTAGTGTCAAAATATTTGTGAAAACAGTGTTGGATACCTATAACAAAGAACTATTATTTTTGGAAATGAGTAACTGTGAATGTCAAGGTTACCTGGGTGGCATCTTCCTGGCCAAGGATGGTGGTGCCAGGACATCCTCCACACCTTCACTCTCACTCTCTGTTCCCACATCCACACCTCCCTTGGCCATCTGCTGGTATGCTGCCGAGGCTGTTTAAAATACAATAATCATCAACACTATGGAGTATAACTACTCTTCGTATGGCATACTGTACACACAAAGACACGCCTCTACAGCAGCTTTATCATAATCACATTGGAGTACCTTTAATACTGAAGATATAGCAAGTGAATTACTATCATCACAAAAACTGTGGTACAATACAAACAGGTATCTCCTTTGGTCACTAGCCTATATCTGATGGGTTACTATTCTCAAGTATGCTATCAGATTTAAATGATCAGTACCAATATTTTAACCATTATATAACAGCTTTTTGTGTCTAAATATTTTACTTTGATTAACACATGTCAATTTTACTTATCTATAGAAGGTCCACTCAAAGTCACAGTGAGTACCAACCTGTGATTGGTGAGGTGTGGCCATAAAAATCAGAGTCATCTTCTGCGGGTGGACTGACAGACTCTCGTGGCTGGATGGTCTCTTGTGAATACTTCCTCACTTGTTCAGCAGGGTGCACTGGCTTCTCATTGTGACTCACCTCATTTGCCGACACACTCCCTTCCAGGATATCCATTTGTCTTTCTACCATATTTTGGGATCCAGATGAATATGAGGTGACTTCTTCACTCACTTTCATATTCTGAGGTGTGACTGTATTTACCTTGGGATTACTTTCTGCACTGTCAGTTTGAACAGGGCTATAATCATCAGTATACTTCTTCATGGCAGGACTGTTTTCCCTCAAGGTTGAAGTAGAATACTGACTTGAAATTGAAGGTGCATCTTTTTCTGGTGATGAATGAACATCCGACACAATATTTGCCGACGTTCTATTTACTGTGTGTGGAATGGTGTTAGAAGTGAAACTGGTTCCTTGTGTTGCTGGCATTATTTCCTCTGGTTTTTCTGGGAGTAGACTCCTCTGGTTATTCATTTCATTCACCTTTTCTCGAAAGTGTGGTTGATTTCCTCTGTCCATATTGTACTTAGTTTTTTCACTCTTAGAAATGCTGCCATTATTTTGTGGAGGATGCACCATGGTATCATTAACTTGTTCTTGGCTTGGATGTGAACCACCAAGGTACCTGGACATTTCAGCATTATTGTCATTTTTACTTGCAGACTCTGCTTGAGGAATGTTAGCATCAGCATATTTCTGAGGCAAGACTGAACCTCTATTTTTATCTAATGATTCTTGACCAACAGTTGTTGGCAATCGGGTGACAGCAGGTTCCTCATATTTTGAAGACACTTGGCTGCCAACACTATCCTTCCTAGCCAAGGATGGAATGGGCTCTGCATAAGGTTGTATATTTACTGACTCTCTAGAGGCCTGGTTTATATCTGGGGCACCATGTTGGTAATGTGATAAATTAGACTGTGAGGAAATATATTGCTGGTTTGGTAGGAAATCTTGTCTGACAGTAATGTTGGGATGACTGCTGTTAATGTTGCCAATCGGCTTCAATAATGGATCACTGTAATCAGTTTCTTGTGGAAGATGAGCCTCACTGTTAATCTCCTTACCAGGAATTTGAAGAGGCTGGGATTTGTCTTGCTGTAATACACAAAGAAGATATATATTAATCAATCATACTATGTAAAAGAGAGATCTATAAAGCATCAAGAAAATAAAACCTACAGAGAATAATATTGATTTGCACCAGGTCAATGATCTATTCTTATGTGTACTGTACACCCATTGGAAGAAAGTACTCGGAGATTGTTGAAGTTCCTCAAGCTGTCTGGCCGAGTAGTCCTGACTGGATGTTGTAATTTGGAGTACTGTACTTTACTTACACTTTCAAAAGAACTATTGTTCTACCAGTACAGTATACTGTACAAGAAATGAAACACACCTGCATCCATATCTGCTCCACTGTTTGCATCCTCTTTGGTTGTTCTCTAGAAGGATAAAGAGCAGATGCAGCAGGAAGTGAAGAGGTGGTGGGTGACATTGTGTTGTACAAAGTAGTAGCTGGTCTGACAGGAGCTGATATACTGAAGGCTAAATCAGATCTTACTGGGTCTGCTGCTCCTTTGTAAATGGAAATAAGAGAAAAATGTAATAAGGTACCAGTAAGCATATATTAAAAAAATTATATAACACAACTAGTTTAGCATAGATTGTACAGTACTGTACTGTAATATTATTGGCGATTGTATCAGTTACTAAGGTAAAATATATAAAAAATAAATATGTAATATTATACAGTATTACTGTACATTACTTTCACTAATCTCCATCTATAAGCAAAACTATTAATCATAACCAAGGATTAGGTTCACTAAAATACAGCTAGGACAAAGAAGGAAAGTGCTGAAAAACCTGTCCCTCTAACAAGGCATATTAAGCATTTAATGTAAAACAGTGCAGACAACTATAATGAAAGTACTTTACCTGCATTGAAACTATTGCCGTGGATGTTCTGAGGTGGTGGGATGTGAAGTTCTGCACTTGCCGTGACAAAATGTAGCTCATACTGACGCTGCAACAGAGGTTTCATTATCGACTATAAGGACACATAAAATTATTACAGCACAACAATGATATTTGTCAAACTTATACAAGATTTCTCATGAAAAGTAAATAAGGTACTGTTAGTGTATTATTAGACTCAGGTAACGGTGTGCCCAGAATTGTACGGCATAACATTTCAACATAAAATCTGCAAAAATGTGGGCACTAGAAGGAGACAGACATACAAACCAATGGTAACATTTTATAAAACTAGATATTTTACAGTACAGAACTACAGTGCTGTATTCAGAAAATATTGAACTTCAAGAACATAAGGGATATCTATAATTCAATGTATCAATACTGTACCTTTTTCTCTCTAAGCCTTTCAGTACGGATGGCCAGCCGCTGATGTTCCTTCTTGACTGATTCCACCTGAGCCATCAGATTCTGAACACGCTGAGTGGCCTGGACCTCTTCTCGGACTAGCTCCTGGTGCAGCCCTTTCAACTTTTGTTTCAGCTCTTCATGTCTTCATAAGAATAATTCAATAATGTGAGGTACCGGTAACTACAGCTGTCAACTTATAAAACATACTTAAATTTATGTGCATTTTCTGGCTCAAATACTCACAGTATATAAATTAAGGCCACCATGAGACACAGAGATGCTAGGCTATATGAATGAAATAATAATTTATGACATGTTGATAAAAATTCCCAAGCACTTTACAGTTACAAATTATTTATCACTAGTTTTGGATATACTAAAACAGGACAATATGATTTCCTTACCTTCTTTCCCTTTTGTGAGCTTTTGTCAGAGTTTCTCTTTCCAGTTCCAAGCGCTGCAGCTCCCTACAATGAAAATCAAATAATGATGACTTTAATAAACAAGTTTCTCACATTTTGAAGACACTTGGCTGCTAATACCATTATCGGATAGAAAGAAAACAAGGTATTTATCTATTTTGCATAGTCACTCCAAATTTTTCTAATTCAACCACCATTGCCTCAGAAACCATAGGTCCTAGATTGATTGATTGATATTAGGTGCCGCAACAGCGAGGTCATATAGCACCAGAAAAATATGATAAAGAGGTGAGATAGCAAGCAGAAACGAAGAAAAAAAAAAAGGGAAACAGTCGATAAACTGAAAGAAAGTGGCTGGTTCACCAAAACCCTTAAAGTATTGCCCATATCACTGCATGCAATACTCATCTACGAGGCCATAGGTCCTAAAAAGATGGCAATAGTACCATTAAAAGGAGCATAAAATTTCACATAAAACTCCTTCCTAACTAGCAAAGGATTGACGGAACAGACTCTACACAAGGTCTGTATTTTACCCACATGCACCATAAAATAACCTACACACCAATCCTACCTCCTGAGTTACACACAGCTAAAAAAATACTTAGTCATCATCACCTCCAGCGCAGAGGTGAAGGCTTGGTACAATAAAAAAATAATAATAATAATAATCATGTGTTCTATACCCAAACTTACCTCTCCCTTATAGCTTTCTTGATTTCTGATATTTGTTGATAGTATTCTGTCATATCAGTCATGTTTCCAGTCTGCTGGTGTTTCCAGTCTGGTGGTGGTGTTTCCAGTCTGGTGGTGGTGTTTCCAGTCTGGTGGTGGCGTTTCCAGTCTGGTGGTATTTTGTGGTGAATCACTCACTGGAAACTGGAGTCTTGGTCGATGGTCATGACTGCAATAATATACAATACAAATATAATATAAAATGTTATTTATTACTCTTTCCATCCATAAAATGAAATTATTTCTCTAGACCTAATGTTACTATTTTTATCAACATTATTAATTTTGAACATTAAATGAAAAAGTAATGTTTGATAAATTTTCCAAGTTACACATGTGCGAGATATTCAGACAAAACATAGTTTTACCTATAGTTTTTCATGTGATTTGTTTGATTTTAACATCCATTTATTGTGCAAATATTCTGTTTTGGCTATACACCATGACCCAGCTTATGGCAAAAGTTGGCTTGGGTTTTCCTATTTTTCCTGAGCACAAATAGCATAAGTTTGTTTAAGAATTAGGCAGACCTGATTTAACCTAACGTAACCTAATCTGGACCGTGACAGACTACCGGGAATTTGACCATAAGAACGTATACCACAGTGAAAATTATTATTAGATATCTCGCACATGTGTAATTCGGAAATAATTCCCTCCATTTTCCGCCAATCATCCTTCGACCTCAAGGCTAAATTTGCTTGGTATTAAGTGACACAGATTTCTCATTGTTCTCTACACCTCATAAAACGGATTGGAGGACATAGGAAACCTCAGACTGACCACAGGACGGAGGAAAATAGGCCCGTGTGATGCCTGAGCTTCCATCTTACTTAGGGAATGTTATTGTTTACATCAAGTGTGGTCCCGTTTCCATGACAACCCCTCCAGTTTATATACATGATCCCTTAAATTCACTTTCCTCTTTCAACTAGAACTTTTGAGACTTTAAATTAGTGTTTGCTGCTCCTACGCTTTAGATAAATAGAATTGAAAATAAGTAATTCTCCATTAAATACCATACAATGGAAAAAGTTATATATCTCTCTCTCTCTCTCATTTCGTTATTCACACTATTATTGTTTCATTATGTCCCTTTTTATGCTTTGTTACATTACACTGTATAGTATAATGAAGATAGAACGTATATAAAAAACTAACTGATCAAATAACATATTATATTAGACTAGTACTTTGCAAATGTTACTGGTACAATCATGGTTTTCTATTGGTCGGCTGTCCTCAAAACATCGGACAGCTGATCACGTCGGACCATCAATTTCACCAACATTCTTTGTCATTTTTTAAGATAATGCGGGCGTGTTCAGCATATGGGTGTACCCAGAGAGACAGGGCAGGAGTCTTTCTACTACATTTCATATGTATGTTAAGAAAGTCATATAGAAAAATATACGACAGAAATTGACAAATCAAAGAAGTGAATTTCATCACCTGCCGCATAAAAAAAAATTATAAATAAAAAAAATTATGTAAAAAAATTTATATAAAAAAAAATTATATAAAAAAAAAATATATAAAATTTTTTTTATATAAAAAAAAATTTATATAAAAAAAAATTATATAAAAAAAAAATTATATAAAAAAAAATTATATAAAACAAAATTTATATATATTTTTTTTATATAAAACAAAATTATATATAAAAAATATATATAAAAAAAAATATATAAAAAAATTTATATAAAAAAAAAATTATATAAAAAAAAATTATATAAAAAAAATTATATAAAAAAAATTATATAAAAAAAATTATATAAAAAAAATTATATAAAAAAAAATTATATAAAAAAAAATTATAAAAAAAAAAATATATAAAAAAAAATTATATAAAAAAAAATTATGTAAAAAAAATTTATGTAAAAAAATTTTATATAAAAATTTTTTTATAAAAAAATTTTTATAAAAAAAAAATTATAGAAAAAAAAATTTAAATAAAAAAAAATATATATAAAAAAAAGACGGTCTTGGTATCCCAATTCTCCGGTTGGACGACCAGATGACGTCTATATTATTGTGAAGACATCCTCAAAACTCATCGTCATTCATAGAAAACTTATTATAAACGGGTATAACAATAGTAAAATTCAACTTTTGCTCATTGTACTGGCGGCGACAAATGTCCTGTCGCCACATCTATCAAGTCATGAAGTAAGTATGGAAATATAAGCTTCACGGGCTCGTAAAATGAAAAACTAGAGAAGCATATTAATCTAACGCTTGGATATAATTTTTCTGATTGGTGAATGTATTTATTTGATTATTAACCTTTATGTTATCTTTGAAGACGTGGTGTGTGAGGCGACACTACTTCTGCCGCTAACTGTACAAATTATATAAATATTCTTAAATTTATTGCTATTCCTCCCAACTGTCTTAAAATTAATTATATTCCTATCAACCCTACGATTACTTATTTATAAAAGCAGCATTCTATATTATACTACTTATCATAATTAGTTTAATCAACACTATAATATATAGACTACCTCACTTATAATTATAAT
>JAWZYT010005539.1:5000-22500 GCA_034508575.1 Petrolisthes manimaculis
CTGAAAGGAATTAAGGTAGTCCAGTACCCTATCATTCCCCCCCCAAAAAAAAAAATAATTCAGGAAACATGAAAAAAAAAAATCAAATCAGGAAACACGAAAAAAAAAATTAATTCAGGAAACATGAAAAAAAAATCAAATCAAATCAGGAAACACGAAAAAAAAAATCAAATCAAATCAGGAAACACGAAAAAAAAGTTAAATAAAATCAGGAATCACGAAAAAAAAAGTAAAATCAAATCATGAAACACGAAAAAAAAAAAAAAATCACGAAACACGAAAAAAAAAAAAATCAAATCACGAAATACGAAACTATATAGATCTGTGGACATTTAAATACTATAGTTCCCACGAGACTCAAAAAAACTTGGGTGATAAAAAGTGAAGGATTATTTATTTCCCCACAAACCCTGCCATTTCACTACTGACCTTTGGCGGGAGTGGGAGGGAATTTTCTTGTTGGGGTAAACACGACATAAGCAACGTGGGGAAAAAAATAAGGGTTTACCATAAATCTGGGGAAAAATAAAGGTTTACCATAAATCTGGGGAAAAAAATAAAAGTTTACCATAAATCTGGGGGAAAAAATAAAAGTTTACCATAAATCTGGGGAAAAAATAAAGGTTTACCATAAATCTGGGGAAAAAAATAAAAGTTTACCATAAATCTGGGGGAAAAAAAATAAAGGTTTACCATAAATCTGGGGGAAAATAAATACAGGTTTACCATAAATCTGGGGAAAAAAATAAAGGTTTACCATAAATCTGGGGAAAAAAATAAAAGTTTACCATATATCTGGGGAAAAATGAAGGTTTACCATAAATCTGGGGAAAATAAATACAGGTTTACCATAAATCTGGGAACAAAATACAGGTTTACCATAAATCTGCTACAAACGGCTACAAAACACAGCGTTAAACTATTTTCTGAAACTTCCCACGCCACAAACACTGCAATGATATTTTTGCCGGCTGTGTTTTAGTGTGTGTGTGTGTGTGTGTGTGTGTGTGTGCCTGTGTGTGTGTGTGTGTGTGTGTGTATATGCCCGCATGTGTGTGCGTGTGTGTGTGTGTATGAGGTTGAGTG
Organism: Petrolisthes manimaculis; assembly: GCA_034508575.1. NCBI lineage: Eukaryota > Metazoa > Arthropoda > Malacostraca > Decapoda > Porcellanidae > Petrolisthes > Petrolisthes manimaculis. The sequence goes on from JAWZYT010005539.1 coordinate 6,087, forward strand.
TATGACTATTCCTGCATGTATGTGTGTGTGTGTATGTGTGTTTTGTGTGCCTGTGTGTGTGTGTGTGTATGTCTGCCCTCATATGTGTGCGTGTGTGTGTGTATGTCTGCCATCATATGTGTGCTTGCGTGTATGTGCGTGTGTGCCTGTGTGTGTGTGTGAGGGCCTGTGTATTTTTAAAAGCAAGTTAATGTGCAATGGTTGAAGTTTAATCCCCGTGGAGGAGTTGCGAGGAAGGACAAACCCAAATATACCCCCATAAAATGTTATACTAATCCTACTGGGGGGGGGAGGGAAGGGGAGGGGAGGGGTATGGGAGGGGAGGGAAGGGGTGGTATGGGGTGGGGAGGGAAGGGGTGGGGAAGGGAAGGGGTGGGGAAGGGAAGGGGAGGTATGGGATGGGGAGAGGGGTAGAGGGAAAGGGAGGTATGGGTTGGGTGGGGAAGGGAACGGGAGGTATGGGGTGGGGAAGGGAAGGTATGGGGAGAGGGGTAGAGGGAAGGGGAGGGAAGGGAAGGGAAGGGGAGGTATGGGGTGGGGTGGGAAGGGGAAGGAAAGGGAGGGAAGGAGGTCGCTGTACTCGCTGACAGACAAATCCTTCTCCCACGACGAACGAACCACAGAACCCCAAGTGTCCTGTTTACGTTTGTCACCTTTTTTTTTTTTTATAAGAATGGAGATTAATTTTGTTTGTGATTGTTTGTTTATTGTGGGTAATCGTTGTCGTTGGTGTGGGTAGTTTGTAGTTTGTTTTATCCACACATTGTTAAAGAGATAGTAGGCCTATACATTCACAATCCTAAATAATATGTATCCAGGCTTACTTCGAATATCCTGATCGAGTATTAATTAAGGTAAGATTAAGTCTTTTTAGGAACAGCCATGGGTGTACATTGGAGTGCCTTGATTCCTCCAAAGTATGCCAGGAAACAGGACCAGATAAACCAAAAGTAATGATATTCTGTTGTTGCTTGGAAAAGTTTTGAGGAATCGATTGCTCCAGATTTTACCAACACAAAACTTCCCCCTAAAGAGAACTCAAGCAAATATGAAACAGGTTGTAATAATTTATTGTTTTGTGTATAAATATCGTTGTGTTGGTGATGGTGAGGTTGTGGGTAGGTTGTAATTTACCTTGTCCACACATAATTAAAAACGGGTTGTGGTTGTGAAGTCGTGTGTATATAATATTGTTTTGTGTATAAATATCGTTGTGGTGACTAACTTGTATCACCATCACGAGTTTGTTTTGATCTCAGAGAAGTTTTTTAAGTAGGAGATGATCCCACCAGACTGTCCCAGAAGATGTCAGGCAAGAGTTGGGTAATGCTGGCCATGGGAGGAGATTAAAGGGTAAATCTGGAGCAAAAGGATTCCTCCAAACTATTCCAACCAACAGAAACCCCATTATACATTTTATTTTTTTGTATCTGGTCCTGTTTCCTGGAATATTTTGGAGGAATCAAAGTACTGCACTGTAACAAAAGCGAATTATCACCTTAAAAGTGGTCATTCTTAATTGGTACACTCGCAATCCAAAATTTGTATCCAGGTCTTGTTAAAGTTCCGAATCATTTGACACACTAGTGAATCAATTACAACGCTTATTCTGTTTCATAGTTGCTTGAGCTCGTTTGGCTATTACTCGATCTGGCTTTTAATTCGAAGCAAAACAACTCGAAATATATGTGGGGTATAGCGGGGAGGTTGTACTGCCAAGAGAACAGGTGTAAATGTAAGTAGCCTAGTGAAGCCTAATATTTCTGTAGTACTGAATAGCAATGGATGCTTAATTTTTTTTGTATATTTTAATGTTGGTAATTTCCATCAATATTAAAGAGAGGAACAAGATGTCAATATACTCAATGTCAATGTAAGGGAAGCGACACCAACAGTTATCAATCAACCAATCAGCTATTAAGAGGGCGTGACTACTAGGCCAAGTTAGCATAAAAGGAGTATAGTACCATTGAGGGTATATGTTTCCTGGTATAGGCAGAAGGAATCAATAGCCATCTATAGTTTTCCCACAAGATAATCTGCTCCCCCTTCAGACTATAATATTGTTTTAGGGTTTAAAATGCTATCGTTCAACTTAGACAATAGAACTTAAATTGAACCCCCATAAAACTCGCTTCCCTTCAAGAGTTTGAGGGAAACAAAAGGAGTGTTGTTGTGTTGTGTTGTGTTGTGTTGTGCTGTGTTGTGTTGTGTTGTGTTGTGTTGTGTTGTGTTGCGTTGTGTTGTGTTGTGTTTTGGAGTGTTGTGTTGTATTGTGTTGTGTTGTGTTGTGTTTTGGAGTGTTGTGTTGTATTGTGTTGTGTTGTGTTGTGTTGTGTTGTGTTGTGTTGTGTTGTAAACTCTGACATCAACACGGAATAAAACTGAGGGATTAAACTTGCAGGGAATTCAGTGGGTTGGATTCAGGTGGTGTTGGGGAGGGAGGGAGAGAAGGAGGGAGGAGAGGGAAGGACGGAGGGAAGGGAGGGAGAGAGAGAGGGTAGGGAGAGGGAAGGAGGGAGGTAGAGAGGGAGAGGGTAGGGAGAGAGGGAAGGAGGGAGAAAAAGATGATAAAGGAAGGTATGTAGGAAAGGGAGAGAAGTATGACATGGAGGGAGGAAACGGAGAAAAGAATGGAATGTAGGGAGGAAAGTAAGTATGAAGGGGGAATGTAGGAGGGAGAGAGAGAAGGAAGGAGGGAGAGAGAGAAGGAAGAAGGGAGAGAGAGAAGGAAGAAGGGAGAGAGAGAGAGAGAGGAAGGCATGGAGGGAAGGGAGAGAAATATGGCATGTAGAGAAAAAATATTGAGAGAAATGGGGAAAGGAGAGAGAGAGAGAGAGAGAGAGAGAGAGAGAGAGAGAGAGAGAGAGAGAGAGAGAGAGAGAGTTACCTATGTATATTCTTTTCCTTGCCTACAACTTACTCTACTATCTATCATGACGCAGAATTGAGTCACCAGTGCACCAGAGAGTTAATAAATTGACCCTAGAACTCTCTCTATGAAAATATAACCAATTCGTTTAATAGGATTTGCATTTGCATGTAATTGCATAGCGAACTGAACCTCACTAGCCTATACGCTCCGCCTGCCACTCTGACCTACTCGTAAAAATATAGAACTAAATGAAATAACTTATATACGAACGCGATATGTAGAAAAACGCTCATAAACGCACACATACATACATACATACAATTATACTTACACAGAGTAATTGAAATAACTTATATACGCACACGATATGTAGAAAAATGCTCATATACGCACACAAATACGCTCACACATGCACACAAAAACGCTCATAATGCACACATACACACATGCAATATATGAACACACATACATACATACACATACATACTTTTATTGAAATTTGGAAAAGATATAAAAAATACAGAAAAATGTTTTAATAATTTTGACACACACACATACAGAAAGAAATAATAAATAGAGAAATAAAGGGGGGACGTTTTGTGTTGGTAAATCTGGAGCAACTGAATCCTCCAAACTATTCCAGGCAACAACAGAACAACACCATTACTTTTGCTCTTCTGGTCCTGTTGTTTCCTGGCATACTTTGGAGGAATCAAGGCACTCCAATGTATGTACCAAAAAAGAATTATCACCTTAATTGACAGAGATAAATAAATTGTTGTATACACACACACACATACACACACATTACTGCAAAATTCTTTCACACACACACACACATATTACTGCAAAACTCTTTCACACACACACACACACAAACACACATTACTGCAAAACTCTCTCACACATACACACACACACACACACATATTACTACACAACTCTTTCACACACACACCAAACACACCATTTTTAAAACACCCACCACGCATTCGTAATTGTACAAGAATTTTAAAACGCCACCACAACACAAGCACACAGAACACACACACACACACACATGCAAAATTAAAAAAAAGACTTGTTCATAATGCGTACACGTCAAAAAAAAAAAAAAAAAAAAAATACATACATGTCACATATAAAAATACATAAGTACACTACATACATGACATCTCACGTTTTCGAACTCTGCTCAGTTACTCTCCAACACTCTTTGTAAAGTGATGGTCTAATGTATTGCAACACCTTCAAATGAGATGGCTTCGAAAAATGATCCGAAACTATAGCTGTTGGTGTGTGCAATTTTGGTTCATAAAATTAACTCAAATAGCTCGCTTTTATTCACCAGGTTGCAGTACATTAGACCATGACTTTACCCTGGTGAAGTACTATCACCCATGGCTGTACGTGTGTATGTTATAGCACTATTACCCATGGCTGTACTGTAGTGTATCGTATCGTACTATTACCACGTTCTTGACTACAACATGTTATACCACCATCAGACGTCAGATATAAAAATACACACATTCATACATAAAAGGAAAATTATTTGAGTAAACACACACACACACACACACACGTCAAATAAAAACAAAACACACATGTCAGATACACACATAGAAGGAAAATTAATTACACACACACACACACACACAATTAAAACGAAAACACAAGCACAATCATTCACAGACAAGAACACACATTCGTACAAACACACACACACAATTATGTGAGCTTTTATAAATTCATTTATTTTTGAAGGGGTAAAAGGGGGGCGTGGAAGGGGGCAGAAGGGGGGCGTGGAAGGAGGGGGGGCGGAGGGGGACGACAAAGGGGTGGCCAGTGTTATATCACCCCTTCTCTCTCTCTCTCTCTCTCTCTCTCTCTCTCTCTGACCACCACCTGTGTTGTGTTCACTTGCCGCCGTTCCCTCATATTTTTTTCCGCCTCTCACTCCCTCCCCTTCCTTACTTCATTCGGCCCGCTGGGAAAATCTGACAACCCTTACTGATAGAGAGGAGAGAGAGAGAGAGAGAGAGAGAGAGAGAGAGAGAGAAAGAGAAAGGGAAGGGGGGAGTGGAAGAAAGATTGGGGAAGGGAAAGAGAGTGGAAGAGAGAGAGAGAAACAGTGAGAGAGAGAGAGAGAATATGTATTTTTCTCTACTCTGCAAGCTTGGACAAAAATGTACTATCACTCAGAAAGTTTATTACGAGTCTTCACCAGCCAGCTCTCCTCCTCTGCCAGTCACTTGGATCTGGTAACAGTGTACAGTTGCCAAAAATGATGTTGCGACAAATATTGATAGAACTTTAACCCTAGTAATATCCACAACTATTTGTAGGGACTATAAGCATGTATAACAGAAGGAAATATACATAACCTTCTGTAATACATACTTATAATCATGTATAACAGAAGGAAATATACATATCCTTCTGTAATACATACTTATAATCATGTATAACAGAAGGAAATATACATATCCTTCTGTAATACATACTTATAAGCATGTATAACAGAAGGAAATATACATATCCTTCTATAATACATATTCATAATGCCTACAAACAACTATGGACATTAATATATTTAATGTTGTATCAATAGTTGTCGCAATACCTTTTTTGGCAACTGTACAGCCACTCATAAAAGTAAAGACACCCCAATTTCACCTTTTAATTATCTCGTGTGATATCGGTTCTGGCAACATTGTATCTGACGTCAGAGGTGGTGTGTGTGTGTGTGTGTGTGTGTTGTGTTTGGATTAAGGTTGGTTTGCTCGAAACATTATCTCAACTCATGTTTCGTCTCATTTACCCTTAGTTCAAAGTGAGTCGAGCAGATCAACTTTATAACTCAAATGCCATCACTGACGTACACACACACACAAAAAAAAAAAAAAAAAAAATTGGATACATAAAGAAAGAAAGACACACACACACACACACACACACACACAAAATTGGATACATAACGAAAGAAAGACACACACACACACACACACACACACAGATACAAAAAAATGGATGCATAACGAAAGAAAGAAATAACAAAATAAGTAATTGAATTGATACAGTACAGCACGACGTATAAAAAAAAAAAAAATCAAACTGGAGATTAAAAAAAAAAATAGTACGACGTATAAAAAAAAATCAAACTGGAGATAAAAAAAAAAAATCGAACTGGATAAAAAAAAAAAAAATCAAACTGGAGATAAAAAAAAAAAAAAAATCAAACTGGAGATTAAAAAAAATAGTCTACAGTTTTGTCTTGGGATGAGAAGTTCAATTATCACACATCTGTTCGGTTCCCTAAAGTGTAATCAGTGAAGCGGCAACTGGGACTCACTCACTCACTCACTCTCTCTCTCTCTCTATCTCACTTTCATTCTCTCTCTCTCTCTCTCTCTCTCTCTCTCTCTCTCTCTGTCTCACTTTCATTCTTTCTCTGTTTCGATTTCTTTCTGCAACATTCTCACTCACTCACTCACTCACTCTCTTTATCTCTATCTCACTTTCATTCTCTCTCTCTCTTTTACTCTCTCTCTTACTCACTCATTCTCTCTATCACTCTCACTTTCATTTTCTATCTTTTACTCACTTTCATTCTCTCTCTGTTTCGTATTCTTTCTCCCACTTTCATTCTCTCTCTCACTTTTGATCTCTCTCTCTCTTTTACTCTCTCTAACACACATACATACCCACACACACACACACACACACACATTTAACTCTTAACCTCACTCCCTCTTTCTCTTAATTCCATAGTTGTTCTGTCAAATATTCTCTCTCTCTTTCTCTCTCCCTCTCTCTCTCTCTCTCTCTCTCTCTCTCTCACACACACACACACATTACCTTCACCCTTATAATTGCATCCCTCTCTCTCTCTTTCTCTCTCTCACTTGGGTAGCACACTGTGGATGAATAAAAATACAGCTCTAGCACCTGTTAATTGTCAAAGCATAATCACAAGGCAAGAGAGAGGGAGGGTCACAGAACAAGCCACAACACTCTATAATCAACACCTCCTCTGTAAATAATCATCTCTCTCCTCTCTCTCTGTGTTGTGGTGGTTAGAGACGATTAGAGACAGACTATATATATATTATTTTTATATAATCGACCCCTGAAGATCATCCACCTCAAGCCTACCCCCTCCCTTCCCCCCCCCCCCCCCCAATAAGAGAGGTAATAAGTGTCATAACATACGAAGGATAATATTAAATGATTTAGCCAACCTATAAATAATGGTGAGAATTTAAATGTGAGAAATTATCTGTACCTACCTACTTGTATGTCCTAAGGTGTCCTGTGTCGTGTCGTGGTGTCCTATGGGTGTCCTTGCGAATTCTGTGTTCATTTATTTCGTCGTGTCCTTTATCAATCGTGTCCTCTTTTTGAATGTCCTTGCAATTCCTGTGTTTTCATTTATTTCGTCGTGTCCTTTATCAATCGTGTCCTTTTTTGAGTGTCCTTGCGAGAATCCTGTGTCCTTATCAATCGTGTTCTTTGGGTGTCCTTGCGAGAAAATTGTGTTCATTTATTCCGTCGTGTACGTCTTATCAATTGTGTCTTTGTGCGATTTTTTTATTTATTTATTCTGTCGTGTCCTTATCAATCGTGTTCTTGCGAGAATTTGATGTTCATTTATTCCGTCGTGACCATAATATTTGAGTGTTGTCCTTCGTGTGTGTGTGTGTGTGTGTGTGTGTGTGTGTGTATGTAATAATTAACGGTTTATTGTTTCCCTATTCATACAAACTTCAGAGATATAAATATACAGGAACCTTGACTATCTGTGATTGTATGTATGTATGTGTGTATGTATGTATGTACGAGGTGCTTCATTGGGTGAGTTTGAACCGCTGTGTGTGTGTGTATGTGTGTGTGTGTGTGTGTGTCCTTTGAGAGCGTGAACGAACCTAGCTCAGACTAAATTACAACTCGACTGTTGTTGGGTTGGGGTCTGGATTTGGTCATTGTTGTATGCATTAACAGTTAGCAATCATGACACACACACACACACACACACACCACACACACACACACAGCGGATCAAACTCACCCAATGAAGCACCTCATACATACATACATACATACATACATTCACAGATATCTCTTAAGTTTGTATGAATAGGGAAGCAAATATGGAAGCAAGCAAGCAAATAATCAAGCAAGCAATCAGAGGATAGATTCACTCACTGACTGACTACTTGAAGCACAGACAAGACTATTAGGATTTGACGCCACGTGTGTGTGTCCAAATAATCGGATGGTATTTAATGATATAACAAGTCTATACGTGTTATAACAAGACTATACGTGCTATAACAAGACTATACGTGTTATAACAAGACTATACGTGTTATAACAAGACTATACGTGTTATAACAAGTCTATACGTGTTATAACAGTGTCTCTCTTGTTTGTACTGTGTGAAATCTGTTATAGTTGGTTAGTTAGCTAGATCGCACGCAAAGTTTCGCACGCACGCACGCACGCAAAACACTTCACCCAGTTTTGTAAGGACTCGTTTCGTTTTTTTTAATTACGCACGCACACAAGCACACACGCACGCAACGAAAGGAAACGAATGACCACAACACACAAACACACGCAATAGTTATATAGTTTTAGGAGAGAGTCACGAACTAATGCAGGCAACGGGACACACATTAATTACACACACACACACACACGGAACAGAAGAAATAATGTTCAAACTCACTCTCTCTAACACACACACACACACACGCACGGAACAGAAGAAATGATGCTCAAACTCTCTCTCTCTCTCTCTCTCTCACACACACACACACACACACACAAACAACAACGAAATGGCAGCCTCACATCCTATCAAACCAGACCATTCAGACCATGAGACCCGATTGAAGTTACTAGAGAACAACCACAACACATACACACACAGACACACGCACACACACACACTGAATGATGACCACCACTACTACCACTACTACCACCACCAACAACAACAATAACAACAACTAAACACAATCACACGCAATGATCAACAATAACAGGAAATATATCTACCAGACACGCAACAAATAAATGACCAACCACTACCATTAATTATATCACACACAGACACACACAAGCACACGAAACAACAAGCAAAAGACAACAAAACAAACAAACAAACCGACGACACAGCACAAACACACACACAAACACAAATACACAATTCCCACGCGCGCGAAAGAACGAGAGACGACCCCTTCCATTTCTACTCCTACCACTACCACGGGGAGAGGGAGCTCAGTCTTTCACGTCCTACCAAGTCCACGTACCGAGACTTACTGACGCCGGGACGGGGAGGGAGCATCCAGTAACCTACCAGAGGGCCAACCAGTCAGCCAGCCAGCCAGCCAACACAGCCACCCAGCTAGCTAGCCAGTCAGTGAGGGAGAGTGTTGTTGTTGGTGTCGCTGCTTCTGTTGTTGCTCTACTCATGTCGTCACCCGTTCTTTGCCTGCCTCCGTGTTGCTCCGACGCCGTTTCTCTTGTCCCAGCAGTTCCTTCCTTCCTTCCTTCCTTCTTTCCATTTCAGATCCGTCTATCGTCCCAGCAGTTCCTTCCTTCCTTCAACACCGTCTCTCGTCTGATTTCTTTCCTTCAACATCGTCTCTCGTCTGAATGTCCTTCCTTCAACACCTTCTCACGTCTGATTTCCTTCCTTCAACACCGTCTCCCTCTCATTACTCCTTCATTTACTTTTTCCTTCTCCTCTTCATCCTTTCATCTGCTTTTATCTCTCTTCCCAAACTCCTCTCCTCCTCCTCTTTCTCCTCTCCTCCTTCTCTTTCTCCTCATCTTTACTCCTTTATCTTCCGCCTTTCACTCTCACCCTCTCTTCACTAATTATCTCTCCCTCCCTCATTCCATCTTTGTTCTTCTCCCTATCACTTCCTATTTCTCTCTCACTTATGCCCCACCAGTCATTTGCTCATCCTCTCTCTCTCTCTCTCTCTCTCTCTCTCTCTCTCTCTCTCTTTTAATCCTTCCAAACTCTGTACTCTCTCTCTCTCATTCTCTGTCTGTCTGTCTTTCACTCTCTCTCTCTTTTAATCCTTCCAAACTCGGTAATCTCTCATTCTGTCTCTCTCTCTCTCTCTCTCTCTCTCTCTCTCTCTCTCTCATTAAATTTACGCCTAAACGCCTTTTGTAATTATTTTTTTTACCTTCTCTCTCTAAACACAGCAACATACACACACACAAAGTCACCAACACCACATACACACAAACAAACAAATCTACCAACACCAAACACACACACACACACACAAATTCACCAACAAAATACACACACACACACACACTAACAAATCCAAACGTGAATGATTTTGCAGCACCTCATAATAATAATAATAATTGAGGGGGTTGAGTTGATGTAAGGTGTTGTAGGATTATATTTTGATATGATACTGATTTATTTACTACGATGATAGGAAAGTGTTGGTTATTTTGATTGTGACTACATTGCCAAAAATCCCAGGCCATGAATAATTTCCACAACTGATAATAATGATAATGATGAAGATAATGATAAAGATAGTTAATGGTAATTATGATGGTAATGACAATGTTAATAATTATAATGACACCACTAATTAACTCGACTGGACCTACTTAGTGGTATAATATCCAGGTAATTAATTATGATTGCCCCTATTTTTTTTTTAGTTATTCTTTAGGCCATTTTTTCCAATAAATAATGACTACTTTTTTTTTGTAGAAAGATTATTTTTATGCATTTTCGATTTTTTAGGCGAACTTTTGAAATATTGGAGCACCTTAATTCCTCCATAACATGCCAGGAAACACACACAGATGAATTAAAGTAATGTTATCCCGTTGCCTGGTATAGTTTGAAGGACTCCTAATATTCAAAGACACCGAGGGAAGGGTTATGGAAGAGGGTGATAGAGTAGAAGGAAGAATGGAAGGCAGAATTAGAGGAAGAGCAAGGAGGAGGAGAGGGCAGAGGAAATGAAGAGGGTAGAGAGATAGGGAAAGGGAAGAATAACAGGAACAGAGGAAGAGGGGAGTGTTGAAAGTGCAGAGAGAGAGAGAGAGAGAGAGAGAGAGAGAGAGGATAGAGAGAGAGAGAATAGATAGAGAGAGAGGGAGAGAGGAGAGGAAGAGGGAGAGAATCAAGAGATTGAGAGAGAAAGACAGACAGACAGGATTGAGAAAGACAGACAAAGGAGAGAGAGACAGACAGACAGACAAAGAGAGGATAGAAAAGAAGAGGGAAAAAGTAGAGAGAAGAAGAAAAAGTGACCGAAAAAGTACAAGGAAAAAAAAAAATTAGTAACATCAAAATAATCGTATACTGTACCATTTCCTAAACTGCCAGTACTTTTTAATTACTCTGTTTTACAATGTGTTTAAATAGTGCAAACCATATACAAAATAATTTCTCCCTTTTTGTAATCTTTTATTTTTCAGTAGCAGAATTTAAGATCCATTATTCATTTTTTTTTCCAGTCAAGATAAAGCAGAATCATAAGTTTAAATTGAATAAAATAAACACATTAAAATAATATATCTTCACTTTATTCACATCTTATATCAGTAAAATATCCAATTCTAGTTATGTAGACATACCTACACCTAAAAAAAACTCCCCTAAATATTATTGAAAGACATTTGAAATTTATGTAATAAACTCTTAAATCATTTCATTCCTCACATCGTTTTACATGCAAATACTTAACGTTTTCAAAGACACCGAGGTTCAGATCAGGGAATCTCTTGAGTAGAGCCATATACAGTTTAATCCACTCCTCAGCGTAAGTGTCAATATATTCGTTCATCTCCACATCATCTCTGGGCCACATGTAAAGTCCAGAAATCGTACGTATTACCTCGAACAGAAAGGACTCCTCATTCATATACTCCCTCAGAATAGACTCTACTATGGTGCCTACATTAGCTACGTTGGAAGTAAAGACTGTTTGGGTTCTCATCTTTTCCATTTCAGAGAGTGCCATGTGAGCCACAGTGAGAGCAGAGTCGACGTCCCCTTCACTCATAGCTTTATTCATCAAAAACACTACCTTCTTTTGAGACGGCATTCTGTCCTCACTCTGTAGTTCCATTATAAGTTTCGAACCGATTTCTTCAAGTTCATGGGTTTTCATTCTAAATAGTACAGACGCTGCCAGATCAATTGCTCTTAAATCCCAATACTTTTGAAGATTATCAGTTACAGCTTTCCTACCAATGTGAGGATTAGTTACCATGACAGACAATAGGTGTTGACAGAAGAGTTTAGAATATTTGTAGATTTCATAAATGGGCAAGTCTCCTCCCGGGGTGGTCCGAGCCTCGACAACTTTATCATACATCTCTTTAGCTCCTGAAAACACGACAGAGGCCATCATTAAGAGACGCAGCCTGAGATCTTGATTGGAACCTCCACTCTCGTATTCCCTGTAGAGTTCAAGCATGGCACCCTGAACCTGACTAGGCTCGTTGGACCATTTCTCATCATCATTCATAAGTAGTTTAGCCACAATGCCAAAATACTCAGACACTATATCCTGGCCAGTGTGTAGCTTCCAGTGTAGACGTGTTCTCAATGTGGCTTCCAGGAGGACAACTCTGGGATACACCACGCCCCTGAAGAGAGTACGTGCCAGCAGTTCCTTCGTATCCCCCGTCAGTCCCTCGCAGGTCGTATCGTCGCGGTGCTTGTAATATTTTTTAATCTCATCTTTGAAGGGAACATATCTGCAATTTCTTTGGTTAGAATCCTTGGGGTCCTTGTAGGCTTGTTTCATGGCTTGCTTCACCTCCGTTGGAAGAGCGTCGAGATCACAGCGATTTGCCATCAAGATGCTCGCCACAAGGTTCGCAATCTCATCATAATCGAAGACCTCCGTGCCGTTGAAGCGTCGGACAACATCGTAACTCCGTCCGTAACGTACCGTGGGTGAGGGAGTTACCTTAACTTCTCGCAGGATATCAGCCAAGCCCATAAATAGTCTGTCCCTGTCATCTTGTAGCGTTTCAGAATTGAACTCCTGTAGTACCGTTTGAGAATGAGAGAGGTTACACGCCACCAGCAGCAACGACCACACCACACCCATCTGTTTGGTCAAGAAATACAGGGATTAATCATGGGAAAATAACCAGTCTATTACAATGAGATCACATTAAGATAAACAGTAAGGGGACAGTACAAGTTTGATAATTATATTGAAGTACCATTATACCTCCAAAGTATGCCAGGAAACAAGGAGCAGGTTAAAAATAATGGGGGTCAGTTGCCTAGAATAGTTTGGAGGAATCAGTTACTCTATATTTACCCACTGTACTAACCCCTTAAAAACTATTAATCACAAATCGTCACGAATTATTAAACATTATAAAGCAACGTTAATTAAATTTCACTTCAAATGAATATAAAGCACCATTTCAAACACCCCAAGAAATATTGATATCGGTAAATAAAAAACCCCAATAATATAAAGTGAAGAAAAACACTAAATTAAATAAAGATAAAAACTGAAAGTAAAGTTAAAGACTGAATAAAATAATAATAAAGGTAGAAAACTCACCTGAACTAAGGCTCTCATGTTGTCGTGTTGAGGTCTGGGAACCGAATGACTCCAATTGGTTTCTCCTCACCAGTCATCACCTCGCATTTCAAAACCAGGCCAATGAGACGCCGAGTTCAGGAAGACCAAAATAGAAGGAGTGGAAACTAAGAGTGCTGCCATCTGGTGTTGAATAGGACAAAGCAGCTTCGTTCGTCACAAAAATGAACACGAGTACTATTATTATTATTTTATTTATTATACAGCAAATACCATTTTTTTTAGCTATTGTTTTGGGTGGCTATTTTACTGTTTGTTATGAACTTGTAAAAAATACATTACATTACATACAAATACAGTAATGCCTTTTTTTCATCTATTTTTTTTTTTTTTTTTGTAGTGAATCTGTGAAAAAATAAACCCTCTTTCTATATCACACATTCACAATATATACAAACATCAATGCCTCGTTTCTAGGTATTATTTTGGGGGGATATTGTACTAAGTGTAATAAATTTGTGAAAAGTACATACATACACATTACATACACATGTACTGTAATGCCTTTTTCTCTTCTGGTTATGTTATGGATGTGTAATGCATTTGTGAATATTACAGTAAGCACTCTTTTACTAACTATTAAAATACATTGAATACAATATAATACAAAATGGACTATTAACGGTACTCTGAAATTCACAGGCGTAAAACACTTTCCATATTTTGTTTTGTATTTTTTATGGCTAAATAAATTAATAAATAAATATATAATAAATGAGTAATGAATAAATAGATCATAAATCAATAATAAATAAATAACCAAAAGAATTCGCATGGATGGTTTACAGGGACTTTTTTTTTTTTTTTTTTTTTTTTTTTTTTTTTTAAGGGACTCGACCCCAAAAGCCACGAACATAAAGAAAGAGATAGAAATGAGAACTCGAAACTCAGAGGAAGGTGAAGTGATGGCAGACAAACGCTTACCCTCGCCATTACACTCCCAGACTTACGACCACACACACATACACACAAAACAGACACAAACACAAACACACACAGACATATCATGGCTCCAAGGTCTCCGGTAAGTATGTATTTGTGTATTTGTGGTTATAATATGTAGTGTAAATGTGTGTTCCTAGTTTAATTTACTTATTATTAATTTACGATTTAGGGTTGCGTAAACGAAATAATCTTTAGCCGTGTAAATGACTTATGGGTGAATTTGGTGAGTAAACTACACGGTGATTAATAATTTGATCTGTTTTAATAGATTTTGTGAATACTGATACTCTGTTTTTTTTTTTTTGCTTTTTTTTTATATAATGGAGTTTATTTAATTTTTCTATTTGAGTCTTTCCTGGTTACAAGTTTACAATCTTGACTTGCATGGGTTTGTTTCTCTCCCAACAGATGTCGCTGGTGCTTCTAATAATGCTGGTGATACTGAGGTCCTATTACTTCATTGCTGACGGACGAGGCAGAATAAGAACCGTAGAAATTATGGCTCGGGCATCTGGTCTTCCTCCTCGGCAGTCTCTTATAAGGTTACCTGCTGGGGTTCACAGAGTATGCACGTGTCCAGCGGCAAATGGTACAAGATCTCGAAGAATCAGACTCGTAAGACGTCCAGTTCGAGCCAAGAGGAGATCCGACCCTTCCAATCCACCCCCTGGTTCACGAGATGGTTCATAGGCTTCGAACTATTAACATGTTGAAGCGGCAACTGAATGGACAAAGCAAAGGCCGTGTTTTGAAGGTTTGCTCAGTTGGGAATGACCGCGATTATGACCTAAAGCTTACAAGTAGAGAAAAGCTTGACAGTTTAGTACGTTTGACATTTTAGTGTTTTATTTTACTCCATATTTGTTCTGGCATAATGTCCTTTATATTTTTAACGCATTCAAGTTTTTAATGGAATGAATCTTTAAATAAAATTGTATCTGAAATTGAGTTCACTTTCTTGACCTTTACTTGATCCTAAATAGGTATTGTATAAATTTGTTTTGTGTAGCTTCCAACTAGCCAACGGATAAAACCTCTTAAGGGGCAAGTACAGCCATGGGTGATAGTGCTTCACCAGGGTACAAGGAGTGTTGGAGAGTAACTGAATAGAGTTCGAAAACGTGAGTCTTCTAAACCTCTCTCAACGTTGAAAATGGTTAGGAAAATTCACTTGTTCGAACTCTGTTCAGTTGTTGTCCAACGCTTCTTAGACCCTAGTCAAGCACTATCAGCCATGGCTGTACAGTGTTGGCAAATCTGGAGCAACTGATTACTCCAAACTATTCCAAGCAACAGGACTCCTTTATTTTTGTCCATCTGGTCCTGTTTCCTGGCATACTTTGGATGTGTACTCTACACTTAAGGCCTCCATAGACCATCAATCCTGCCTGTACAAACTGGGTGGTTGTGCAGGTATAACCAGTGTGTGTGTGTGTGTGACAGATGGTTTGCGCAAATAACTGAGCCACACCCCACAAGCTTTTGATCAATCACACTGGTGACTGCTCAATCTCCTTGCTAGCTAGTGTGTGGCAAATTTAAATGATTGCACAGTTTGCGCAGGCATGAAGGATAGTCAATGGAGGTCTTTTAATTATGGGTACCGTAATACATATTTGGTACAGCTGGTCACACTCTGAGAACCCACCTAGCGATATCAAGTAAATATCTTTGTAATAAACACGTTTATGATTTTACAGCACCTCATAATAATATTTGAGGGGGCTGAGTTGACGTAAGGTGTTGTTGTATGGATATATTTATTTGTCACGATGGAAGGAAAGTGTTGGTGGTTTTTTGATTGTGGCTGTACATTGGAGTGTCTTGATTCCTCCAAAACATTTAATGTCCCTGTGATATTGTTTCCTCCCAACTATATGCCAAAAAAAGCAATGTTATTCTTCTGGTACATTACAGAGCTTTGATTCCTCCAAAGTATATCGGGAAACAGGAT
>JAWZYT010005539.1:27500-30000 GCA_034508575.1 Petrolisthes manimaculis
AAAAAAACTAAAAAAAAAAAAAAAACACCACGAAACGGAATATGGCCCGTAGTTTTAAAAAATTTGAGGGCCCTTACTGGAGCTCTATGAATTCTCCAAACTACTCCAGGCAACAGATTCCCTATTCGAAACACTGAAGCGTTTTGTGGCCTGGATTATTTGGAGGGTTCATAGAGCTCCAGTAAGGGCCCTCAATTTTTTTTTAAACTACGGGCCTTATTCCGTCTCGTGGTGGTTGTGTCACTTTCTCAAAGGGTAAGGGTAAGGGGTAGGGGGGGGAGGGGGAGTGGGGGGAAGGGGTAGGAGGTGTGTGGGGGGGGGAGGGGGAGCGGGGGGAAGGGGACAACAAAGGCCAACAACACGAGTGGTAGGGAAAATCAAGGGGGAGTTTTGCCAGGGTGTCGACTTAATTAACAAAAAATCTTTATTGTTTCTTACACGGGGATACCAGAACGGAAATTGCACCCGGCTGGAGCAACACACACACACACACACACATACATACATACACACGGAAATGCAAACACATACATTTTATAACCAACACACACACACACATACATATATACATACATACACACAGAAATGCAAACACACATACACACACATACCTTCCTTCCATCGTGCAAATAAATCAATATCATATCAAAATATAATCATACAACAACAACACCTTACGTCAAACTCAACCCCCTCAATTATTATTATTATGAGATGCTGCAAAATCATACACGTGTTGTTCTTTATTACCGAAAAATTTACTACGATGGAAGGAAAGTGTCTGTGAATATTTGACTGTGACTGTACAATGAGAGTAGTAAGTTGCTTCTCTCCCATCCGGTATTGTAGTCAGAAAATTGGAGGTAAACGAGTCCTTCAATTATATGCCACGAAACACTACCTATTATAGAAGGAGATTGTTTTATGGCACAGTCAGAAGGAAATAGAAGCCTCCAGTTTAGTTTCACACACGATCACAAGGTCATTTATTAATACACATGGGGTTATGTATGTATGACTCGTGCATGTTCCTGTGGTCCTAAGTAATTAACAATATGGGCTGTTGTTGTTGTTGTTGTTGTTGTTGTTGTTGTTGTTGTTGTCGTCACAGCTACCAACACCACCACCACTATTATTACCAATATAAAACTTCCCCTTAATTAAGGTGGTAATTATTTTGTTGTTGTTTTGTTACATTGGAGTGCTTTCTACCCACTCCAAGTCTGTCCTCCTATTCCTGCACCCCCCAAAACCCCCCTCAAGCCTGTCCCCCTATGCCCGCACCCCCCCAAGCCTGTCCCCTACTCCCACACCCCCTTTAAAGCATTCAGTACACACCATGCTATCCAAGGCAAGGCAACCACCGACGACACTTTATGGTTCAATATTGTAATGTAATTGGCCCTTGTGTTGAGGGGATGAGTGTCTCGCCCCATGGTTTACAGGCCTTGGTGTGTGTGAATGTGTGTGTGTGTGTGTGAGAGAGAGAGAGGGAGAGAGAGAGTGGGAGAGAGTGGGAGAGTAGTAGAGGGATGCTTTGTGTGTGTGTGTGTGTGAGTGAGAGACAGACAGACAGAGAGAAAGAGACACAGTTTGTATGTGTGTGTCCTGTACTTGCATAAGAGAAAAAGAGGGAAAATCAGTCAGTGAGTGCGTTTGTGTTTCACGTGCTCTCTCTCTCTCTCTCTCTCTCTCTCTCACACACACACACACACACACATACACACAAAGCATCCCTCTACTTCCTTTCCTACCACTCTCTCCTACACTCTCTCTCTCTCTCTCTCCCACTCTCCCTCTCTTTCCCACACACACACACACACACATATTTCACAATTATCACTACCATTTATGAGAGAACTCCTCGAAGGAAAACGTAAAAGTCAAGGTGAAGGCAGACTCAATTAATTAAAACTAAATCATGGAAGAATTTTTTTTATATCTTCCAATTAGCATTATAATAAAGAAAAGGTCCCTTGCAGAAATATTGGACGAGTAATTGAAATCAACGAGGCGATGCAACTGCTTAGCATATTGATTGACAGGTGGGGGGGGAAGGGAGGGGAGGGAGGAAGAGTGGAGGTGTGTGTGTGGGTAGGGGAAGGGAAGGGAGGGGAGGGAGAGTGGAGGCGTGTGTGTATGTATGTATGTATGTATGTGTGTATGTATGTATGTGTGTGTGTGTGTGTGTGTGTGTGTGTGTGTTAGACTACATTCACTACATCCTAAAACCCACCAACAACACCTTCTGATAAAAATGGTCCTGACTCTTACACATTAGTCTACTTTACACAGCAGACGCCAAAATGGGAGGTTCTGTACAAAGCTAATGAAAATATACGAGTGGCTGGAAAATTTGGGGCTAGCTTTAAGTGGTGCTAACTCTAATTCCTACTTCTCTCTCTCTCTATTCTCTCTCTCTCTCTCTCTCTCTCTCTCTCTATCTTTCTCTCTCTCTCTCTCTCACTCTCTCTCTCCTCACACTCTACCCCTTTTCCCA
>JAWZYT010005540.1:5000-15000 GCA_034508575.1 Petrolisthes manimaculis
ACACACACACGTCTTTAAACTTGAAATGCCACCCATCCTATCAACTCGGTCCAAACCATTCTCACCATCTCCTATACACCCATCACATCCCATTCTTTACAACCTACCTACCCTCTACTTCTACCCCACCCACCCACCCTATTCATTCCATTGCATCTACCTACCCTCTCCACTTTATCCCACCCACCCTAATCAACTGTCTAGGGTCGCTTGATGGGGATAGAACCTGTGTGTGTGTGTGTGTGTGTGTGTGTGTGTGTGTGTGTGTGTGTGTGTGTGTGTGAGGCGCCTGAGGAGAAGGTGTGACCAGGAATACACGCACTACAGGGAGAGAGAGAACCTTACCAGACTCCTCCCTGTGTGGCGCCAACTAACCAACCAACCCACCAACGCTCTGTCCGGTATATCGAGGAGTTGTGGTAATCGTCTTTAATTTTTCCCGGGAGCGGTTATATCAGATACGGTGCATTAGGTAAGGTTCTTCTTGGAAACTAAACTGAGGAAACAGAGGTCGCACAATCATAATATACTACAGTACCGTCTTGAGCTTGGATCCATTGTGAGATTATTTCCTATAGAGCTAGAACTTAGGTTTACTTCTATACTGACTCGAGTTTGGTTTGTGAGTTTGGGTTCACCTGCACTACAATTGTGGATGATAGGTAGCCAAACTCTCCTACATTCACCTTAAATCACTCATAATCTCTTGTGGGGATCTCTGATAATCGTCGTCGTCTTTTTTTGTATTTCTTTATTTATTTATCATTATTTTGCACCATCGCGTTATGAACACTGAAAGTAATTAAGCCCACACTGTTATTATCTTGTGCCAAGGGTCGTGTAACAGTTTCTACCCACCAAGCAGTCTAACTGTATCAACATAACTAACTATAACTTCTAACTAACTAACTATAGCTACCTATAACTAACTATAATTAACTATAACTTATAACTAACTAACTATAGCTACCTATAACTAACTATAATTAACTATAACTTCTAACTGTTTCAACATTACTAACTATAGCTAACTATAACTAATAGCTATAACAAACTATAACTTCTAACTGTTTCACCATAACTAAATAAAAAAATTCTAACTAACTAACTAACTATAGCTAACTAAAACTAACACTATAACTAACTATAACTTCTAACTGTTTCAACAGAACTAACTATAACTATAATTCTACAAGTAACACTGGGTCGGTTCACTGGCTAATTACAAACTCGAGTGTCGAACCAATTTTTTTTTTTTTTGTCGTCGATTGAGTTTCTGAACGTAATTATTATTGTTCCCCCGGGGTTTTAAGCTTCTACCCTGATATTAAAACATTGTGCAATCCATTATTTTTGTTTTCCTGTGAACTCGATGGGTATTCCTGTGCCCAGTGATAATCGACTGAGGTTAGTCAAAGGGAAATTTATATGTTCGACACCAACTACCATATAATTACACTTTATCATTCATGGAGTTCTATTTTTTTTTTTTTTTTATACTACAAGGTTTTTCCATTCCTAGATATCCAAAAGTTAATGGTTCTTAAAGTGGGAAAAAGTAATGGTTAGAATAATGGCCAAAAGTTGTAGATAAAAAAAAAAGGTAGAAAAAGTATCGATTCAACTCTGAGATTCTCTTACAAATGGCTTGAATGTGTTTTTTTTTTTTTTTTTTTTTTTTTGGTGTGTGTGTATGTGTGTTTGCTGGGATGAAATTGTCTGGCTGCAGCGGACCTAATCGATCTCCGTACGGTGGGAGGTGTCGTGAGGATGCAATGATATGCCTGTCTCTGATCAAACCTCAACTTATTCTTCCTTCACTTGGAAAAAGAAAAAAAAATAACAACAAATAAAACTTCCAATTCAAATCTAAGAAACTCCTACTGCCTGACTGACTGACTGACTAACTAACTGACTGACTGACTAACTAACTGGCTGACTGGCTGACTACCCAAACGTGAATATATATTAGAATATATATTATTTTATATTTTCTGATACTGGAGGTCAGGTAATATATTTTTGTAAACACTTGATAAGGAAGGATATGTAGCTATAAATAACCTATTGATTCATTGTTGTATATAGTTGGCAACACTAGTGACACACAACACATTGGAAGCTGTGCCTGATGCAAATAGTAAATAATAATAATACAGTAAATATAATAAATGATAATAATAATAATACAGTAAATAATATAATAATACAGTAAATACAGTGAATAATAATAATAATAATAATGATAATAATAATGCAGTAAATACAGGTAATATAATAAAACTTAGTAAATAAAACCGAAGTTAATCTGTAAAAAAGAAGTATATATACAATAGTCTATATAGTGTATATGATTGGACTGAGGCAAAGTAAGTACAAACTCCACCAGGGGCGATATAATAATATAGCATAAAGTACTGAATGAAGCCCAACCTGACCTGTAAAAAAAATATATACTGTATATAAAAATGGATGATTGGAGAGCAACAAGCAACGAAAGGAAATTCTGACCAGCCAACTCTATGCTGTAAAATATAACCAGATGATCTCTCTCTCTCTCCATCTGGCTGTGTGTGTGTGTGTGTGTGTGTATGTGAGTATGTGTGTGTGTGTGTGTGTGGAGCAACTTACTGGACTCCTCTCTCTCTCTCTCTTCACCTGGCTGTGTGTGTGTGTGTGTGTGTGTGTGTGTGTGTGTGTGTGTGTAGTAAGTTAGTGGACTCCATCACAGACAGACATATCATTACACCCTCACGAGAACTCTCCCCAGTGCAAAGAGAAATTGGTTTCGGTGTGTCCACATTCCTGCCACCAACTTCCTTCTTACCAATACCATTAGTTAGTATGTTTATTATTATTATGGGTCAAGGCAATAAAAATACACACACACACACACAAATACACACTAAGACAAATATATATACACACACACACAAATAAATACACATACACACATACATACACTCAAATACATACACACACACACATACATACACTCAAATACATACACACACACATACACAAATACACACATACTCAGACTCACACACACAGACACACACACACACACACACACACACACACTCAGACTCTCTCTCACACACACACACACACACTCAATAACTTACTATAACTTTTTTGTGAGCGAAAATCGGTGGTGGGAGTGTCTGAGAAAAAATATATCATAACTTTCACAATTTTATCTATTTTCTTATCCATCTTTTTTATCATCTATCATGTTGTTATCTACTTATTTTTTTTCTATCCATTTTTTTATCTAGTTCTCTAACATATATATTCTAAAGACAGTCGTTAAAGATGTTCAATTTACTATATAATAAAATGTATATGTTTACCTAAGACGCTGAAAACTTGGATCCATATAATAATAATAATATTCGTGTGACGAGATTTTCACCAGTCATCCTAATTAAGAGGGAAATTTTGTGTTGGTAAATCTGGAGCAACTGAATTCTCCAAATTATTCCAAGCAACATATATCACACCATTGCTTTTGCTCTTCCGGTCCGGTTACCTGGCATATTTTGGACGAATCAAGGCACTCCAATATACCAAAAAAGAATGACCACCTTAAGTAAACAATACAGAGTGATGAAATTCCTACGTCCCTGGGGGCAGAGTTGATGATCCCTTTACCGATGTTGTTCTTTGCTTATAATATTATGCCCTGGTCTTTAATTAAAATCTAACAGCGGAGTTTTAACACTCACAAAACACAACACAAGGATCTATTTACCCACTGTAAACAATACCAGCAAGAATAATATACAATACCAGTTTACCTACCCAACCATGCAGCCTTCACGTCCACTACACAAGAACCTGAGGGAAAGTGTATAAAAGTCAGCACAGGCGCCGAAAAGTCCCCACAAGTAGGCCATTGAAGTCAGTCAGCGCGTCAGCCAAGTCTGCAATCAGTCATCCAGCCTCTTGTCCAGCAGCCACCTGTAAACCCATGAAGGTGATTGTAAGGTAATGTTGTTGGAGAAGTCGAAGTAACCTACACTATCCTTTAGCTTACCTGATCTAGCCTAGCCAAATATAATCTAACTTAAGGACCCTGTGAACGTGTATGAGACCTGGTGGCTTCTGATTCCTCCTGACTATGCCACGAAACAAGCTCCTTCAATGTAGGTGGTGTTTCGTGGCAATGTCTCAGGGACTCATTAACCTCCAATTTTCTGACTACATCACACGAGTCCTTAAACAAATCCACCTGATTTTCACCTAACAATATATTAATAGTTCTTCAAGTAAAAGAAATCGACCCCCAAACCGAACACACTATAAAGGAATAAAGGAGGTAAACCATATAGAGGCAAGCCGACTATCAGGTAGACAGCTTGGCAGACAGAGGGACGGAGATGATGGGGTGGGGCAGGAGGGCCACCCGGTAATTACCCTCTGAGTGACCATAATTAAGCTCCCTTCTCTGCCCCTCCTTCCCTCCTATACTGCTGCTGCTGCCCCTCCTTCCCTCCTTCCCTCCATCGCTGCCGGTGACCCTCCTTTCCTCACTCCCTCCTCCCCTTCTCTTTTGCCAATATTCCTCCCTTCATTTTCAAACCCTTTATCAGGCAAGTACTCAATTTTGGACTCCTTCGTGTATTTTATTCTGGATAATGTTTAGCGATACTCACCCAGGGATACAGCCTTCTTTGACAGACTAAACACCACAGGTTGAATAAGTGTTGTACTCTATGCCATAAACAAAGGGAAATGCATACACACACACATACACACACACACACACACACACTCAGGACACAGGCAGTATATAAATAAGACCCATTAAAGATGAAGGGTTAAATGCCCCTCTCTCTTTTCCTGCTTGTGCCACTCCCTGCTGTACTCCCTGCTCATGTCCCTCCTCCCTGCTCATGTCCCTCCTTCCTGCTCATGTCCCTCCTCCCTGCTCATGTCCCTCCTCCTTCTCTGCTGCAGACTCCCTTACGTGTGGCCCATCCTACTTCCTTCCTGCTTATAATCCTTCCTTGCTGCTAGTTCCCCTACCTACTTGTACTTAATTCCCCATTCTGTTAATTCCTTTATATTCATTTATCTTTGCTGCTACTGTTTCCCTTCTTTGTCCCCTCGGCTACTACTTTTAACTGCTGAAGGATCCCACCCCCTTCTCCCCTGCTTGTGCCCCTCCCTCCCTGCCTGCTGATGTGCCCCGCCCCACCCTACTGTTAGCTCCCTTTTACTAGTCCCCCCCGGCTCCTACTTGATACTGGTTGGCCCCACCCCTGCCTCTGGCCCTTCAGGTATCGGGGTAGGAAGGAAGGAAGGTGGTGGTTGTGGTGTGCATTACCTCCTATATATACCTTGTTTCACCATGCACCTCTTCTACCCTACAGTATATTCTCGTTACCTCTGTTCTTCTTCACTTACTCTTCATATTCTCAAGTATTCATCATCATCAAGCATTCTCCTATCCCTATCCCTACAATACATATTTCCACCTTTATTGTTTCTTCACTTACTTTTCACATTTTCAAATATTCATCATCATCATCATTAAGCATTCTACTATCCTTATAAAACATTCTTCCATCTCGTTACCTCTGTTCTTATTCACATATTACTCTTCATATCCTCAAGCTTACATCATCATCATCATCATCATCATCTAGCATCTACTATCCCTACAATACATTCTTCCATCTCGCTACCTACTGTTGCTTCTCCGTTTGCTTTACATGTCCTCAAGCATTCTACATAAAGCATTCTACTACTCGTCCATCTCCTCTCGAACTTACCCCACCTTCTCTCCTGCTGCTGCTCCTCCTCCTCCTCCTTCATCACCTCACATCCACTCAGTTACCCCTTCTGTTTATTTGTCACTCCATTTCTTTCTCCATCACATCCCCTTCCAATCAAGAATACCATTATCACCACCACCACCACCACCTCCTTCACTACTCTACCAAACTTCACCATCATCTCATCCCTCCACCACCATCACCACCACCACCATCTCATTCCTCCACCACCACCACCACCATCATTTCTTCCCTCCACTTCACCAGCCTCCCCACCATCAACCAGCCAGCCACATAATTTATGAAACATGATGGCACCAAATACGCGATAAATAAAGAAGCGTCGAGTGGAGAGAAAATTGATAGAATGACTTAGACTGATCAGAGCCTTTAAGAATGTTGATTATAAATAATTTTCACAGGAGGGTGGCTCTTCCCTCGGGGCGGCCATGCAGAGGTCGTAAGTCAAAAGTAGATCTACGGGAGTTTAGGGTAAATATACACGCCGACGCCTTCACCACACACACACACACACACACACACACACACACACACACACACACACACACACACACACCCTGCATGACTCGGGTCTGGCTACACCACCGACCGACCCCTCGCCTCGCACGTAAACTATTGCCAATTACCTGGACCGCTTGCTTAACCCACTCAGGTCGGGAAAACTAGCAGGTTGCATCTTTTTTGCTAAGATAATTGTGCATATTAAAAAGAATATTTTAACTATACATTATCATATATTATGATTATTTATTTACATATTTTTCTAATGCATTTTTTTATTCGGTTCTTTTTTTCTTCTTGTAATTAATATTTGTTTAACTACTTATTGGCTTTACTGACTCACATCACCGGGTCATATAATACACAATGACAAACTGTAGTGTCCTTACTGTACATTATAAGGATTCTGGACTGATGGAACCAATCATCACTGAACTGGTTGGATTAAGCTATACATATATTCTTTCACCAAGCAGTTTGACAAGAATGATTTACCAGGAGTATTGTACAGTAAAAAAGGAGTTAGTCACATACCTACAATGGGCACTGCAATGGCTTGGTATTTATAGTCGTATATTATTTCGTCTATCAATTACTGTGCCAATTCAGACTGTCCTTGCTCTTCCCTTATGTGGTCGTGGCGTTGGCAGGCTAATGAACTCATAAACTCTAAGAAAAATTAATTACTAAATCGATGCCTTTGTGTCCCTGGTTCTTTGGCATTGCGAAAAAAATACAAAAAAAACTAGATAAATAAATTAATAAAAATAAAAACTAGACTATACTATTTGTACTTTTGTAATTAGGCACTCGTCTCATACTCAAACTATAGTAACTTATGTCTCTATACAAGTTTGGGTCCTAAAGCAAATAGTACGGAACAGCTGATAAAATTATTGTTTAGTTTTGTAACCTCGTCTCGAATTCCTATAACATTTCCTTTAATCTCTCATAACATTTTTGGAAGCAGCTGTACACGTGCTATGGTCATTATTTTCCAAGGGGGCTACTACTAATACCCTTCTCTCTCAAAAAAAAAAAAAAAAAAAAAAAAAAAAAAAAAATATGTGGATCTCGTTTACGTGAGACAAGTGAATTCCCAACTACATGGTTTTCTAGGGAGTCCATTATCGTGTGATGAGAGGCAAGTGTTGGTTTTCATTAGTATTCTATTGGCAGGAAACTAATCACCGAGTGCAGGCAACATTTACTTTTTTTTATTCTCTAGGATGGATGAGGACCAAAATACACCAGCCATCCTTTTTCATTTTTTTTTTTTTTTTTTTTTTTTTTCATTTTTTTTTTTTTTTTACGATGTTCGACTGTGTTGTTTACAAGCTAATGATAATGTAGTGAACACCACATTTTCATTAGTATGTAAATATCATATAGGGAGCCATCACAGACAAAATAGATGGCGCTGAATCCGTCTTGGGTGGGATAGAAACTATATTAGAATGTGATTGTTCCGACCAGATGAAGGGGTGGGGGGGGGGGGGTAACACTCACTATAAACAAAAACAAAAACAAAAAAAACTTAACTGCTGTACATTAATTAAGGGTCGAGTATTATAATAGTGTTGGTAAACCTTGGAGCTACTAAAAACAATTCCTCCAAACTATACACACACTCTCTCTATCTCTCTCTCTCTCTCTCTCTCTCTCTCTCTCTCTCTCTCTCTCTCTCTCTCTCACACACGGCAGACGACGATAATGTAATTGCAACTTTCTGGGAAGCTCTTATAACATACA
The DNA here is from genome assembly GCA_034508575.1 of Petrolisthes manimaculis. Lineage (NCBI taxonomy): Eukaryota > Metazoa > Arthropoda > Malacostraca > Decapoda > Porcellanidae > Petrolisthes > Petrolisthes manimaculis. Next base: position 13,061 of record JAWZYT010005540.1, read on the forward strand.
TTTGCCTGAAGGTCCCTCCAATCCTCTTCTTTCTCTCCTCACACACACACACACACACGCACGCTATCACCTTCCTTCCTCCTCTATCTCCCTTCACCCTTTTTCTGTACTCCCAGCCCCAGCATGGTAGCCGGAGGGAGAGGTGGGTCGGGACGGAGCCTACTAATTTTATCTCTCCTCAATTTCGCTTTAATTTTCCTACTTTTTGTCTTCTTTTCTCTCTCTCTCTCTCTCTCTCTCTCTCTCTCTCTCTCTCTCTCTCTCTCTCTCTCTCTCTCTCTCTCTCTCTCTCTCTCTCTTTACGACCAATGAGATAATATTATACCAGGGGAAGAAAAGATTATGGTGACGATAAAAAGATAAGCAAGTATTGGACTGGAGAGGAGGGAGATAATAAACATCTTCCACCTCGGCTGCACCACGAATTTCTGTGTCCAACTGTACATACATACGGGTGTGTGTGTGTGTGTGTGTGTGTGTGTGTGTGTGTGTGTGTGTGTGTGTGTTGGTATAGTAAATGCCTTGATTCTCATTTGTTTATTTGTTTCTTTAGTTCTATCCATGCCATCTATATATTTGCTTCTATCTCTCCATTCATCATCTGTTTTTCTTTACTCTACATTTCTCCTATCTTTAGGTTACATGTTTTATTCTTTATGTATCTTCTTATTCCCCTTTCTATTATTTTCCTCCAAGTTTTCCTTTTCTTTATCTTCCTGGTCTTTATTATCTTCGTCCATTTCTTCCTTATCCCTCATTTTATCTCCTCTCTGATATTATTCTCTTCTTTTTCTCTATCTACCTCCATTACAACCTTTCATTAATACTCCATCAGTCTTTGTAATAATATTCCTTCTAAAATTTTATACCCTAACAATCTGTCTTAGTCAAACTTTCCATCTCCTTTCTATCTTGAACGTTGTAGTCTCTTATCTCCCTATTCCTCTGATGAGTCTTAAACCACACCCAATGCAAGTATTATCTCCCTCCCTATCTCTCGCCAGCTTCCTTTCTGTCTCTATTATCCACCCTATCCTTTCATCTGTCGCCTCTCATCTCTCCATCTACCTATTTCTATTCACCCCCCACCTCCTATAACCATCTATCGCCCCCCCCCCAGTCTACTATCTCCCTGCTTATCTCTATAATCACCACGCGCCCCAAGCAGAGTACTTAGTAATAATTAAGGTCTGCGGGGTAATTGTGGCCTGTCTGTTAAGCTGTTCTTGGACCCCTGCTTCCCAAGTCTCCAGTGACACGGGGAGAACATAAAAGTCAGGAGTTTCTTGTACCAGGTTGTCAGTTGTTGTTGTTGTTGTTGTTGTTGTTGTTTTCATTTCATTCCCCAGTGTGAAATGATCCAATAAAACCCTCCTCCTATCCTTACTCGGCTTAATTAAGGAGGTAGTAAGTGTATCCTATCCTTACTCGGTTTAATTAAGGAGGTAGTAAGTGTACAATGTTAGTAAACTTGAAGGCTATTGATTCCTCCTAAAACTATGTCAGGAAACAGATGGGTTACTAACTCGTCTGGTTCGTGGCATAATTTGGAGGATTCAGAAACCTTCCATGCAACTCACCAACAAATGAATATCCCCTTAATTATAAACTTTTTTTCAGAATAATCAAATCTAACAAACCTAAACCCAAAAAACACCTGTATCTATTATCTATACCAAAGTAAACAACAAATAACTCGACCTACACTACCCTACACTTAGCAAACTAAATAATAATAACAAACCTTAAAAAGTAAATCAACTGACCCACCTTTAACTCATTTATATCTTCCCTTTTAAAATTCTCCTGGGGAAAAAAAAGAAGGTCCCCCTGAAGCGTAAGAGAGTTGGTGTGAGTGTTGCCGGGTCCTGCGTGCTGTCAACGGTACGCCTCTTATTAAATGTATTACCGGATTATCGTCTTCATCCCCCGCCCTGCCT
>JAWZYT010005540.1:25000-36814 GCA_034508575.1 Petrolisthes manimaculis
TTCTTTCACATCTTTCTTTACATCCTCTCTCCACATTTCTCTTTTTATTATTCAGTCATATCCTTTTAATTTTTTATCTATTATCTTTTCTTGTGTATCCTCTTATTCTAACCATCTTCCTCCTTCTCCTTTTCTCTTATTCAAACCATCTTTACTTCCCATTCTTGCTACACCTCATCCAAATTATTTTCCTTTCTCTCCCAATTAGTCAATAATATTTATAAGTAATTTTCCTTATTTTCCTGTACGTCCTATTTCTTTTCATCACAGTTTTTTTTTTCTTTTTTTGTATTTTCCACGTCTCTCTACACACCTTGGTCCCCATTCCCCTGTCATCGGTCTCTGATATATCCTGCCTCCCTGCCATCCTTCCCTCTGTTCCCCTGCCTCCCTTTTTCCTCACTTCCCTGCCAACATCCCCTCTTTTCCCCCTGTCTTTCTCCTTCCCTAGTTCCCTGCCAACATCCCCCAGTTTCCCCTGCCTCCCTTTTACCCTATAGTTCCCTGCCATCATCTCCTCTTTCCTCCTGTCTTTCTCCTTCCCTGTCAACATCCCCTCTTTTCCTCCCTGCCTTCAACCTCTCTCTCCATATCTGTCTCCTTGTCACCGTGGTTCCCTTCCCACTTGTCAACTTGTAGTAACCTTATCTGAAAGGCTCACAACCATTCGTCTCCTGCATGTGCCTTCCTCCCCTTCTTACTACTCACCTTACTACTCCCACTTCGTCTCTCATTCATTCTCCCTATACCACTCTTATACCTCTGCTTCCTTCCCCCTTGTGTCCCTCATATTTCTTCATTCCTTCCTTTCTTTCTTCCTTCCTTCCTTCATTCTTTCCTTCCTTCCCACCTTCTTTCCTCTATTCCTTCCTTTTTTTCTCCCTTCCTTCATTTATTCTTTCCTTCCTTCCCACCTTCTTTCCTCTATTCCTTCCTTCATTTCTCCCTTCCTTCATTTATTCTTTCCTTCCTTCCCACCTTCTTTCCTTTCATCCTTCATTCCTTCCTTCCTTCCTTCCTTTCCTCCCTTTCTTTCTTCTTTCCTTCCTTCCTTCCTCCCTTCCTTCCTTTCTCCCTTCCTTCCTTCCCCCACGTTATCCTAATTCCCTGTCACCTCACCTTCTCGTCACTCTGGCTGCCACCTTTTCTCCTCCTTATTTCTGTCTCCTGTTGACCCTTCCTCCTTTCCTCCTTGTTTTTTCCTTCTATTTATCTCCTATTTATCTCCTTCTCCTTCTATTTATCTCCTTCTCCTCCTATTTATCTTTCTCCTACTACTTATCTCCTCCTCATTCCATCACCCATTCTTCCTCTTTCCTTTTTTCAATCCCCTTTCTTCTCAATTTTCTTTTCCCCCTATCTCTCCTTTCCTCTTCAACCTCCCTCCTCACCCCTTGCCCCCCCCCCCCAGCTTCCCTCCCTCCCTGATGACCGAGGATTGAGGAGGGAGAGAAGAAGAAGAAGAAGGAGGAGGAGGAGGAGGAGAAAGGGACGGTGGTCAGGGAAGGTCGCCCAATAAGGCCCCTAAGTCAGCCTCCTGCCCCTGGGGGAAGACTTGTGGCACCCCAGGGACACTGACCTACAGGGGGGGGGAGGGAGGGGGGGAGATTTGTGGCATGGGATGGGGGTAGACAGAGGGGTTGGTATGGTAGATAGATAGATAGATAGATAGATAGATAGATACATCCATACATACCTACATACACACACAAATGAATACAAAGAAAGATAGATATTATATATATATACATAATTATATATATATATATAGAGAGAGAGAGATAGATAGATAGATAGATAAATGGATGGATGATAGATAGAGAGACAGAAATAGAGAGTGAGGATAAACGGCTGACAGCATGGAGTAAAATGAAGAAAATAGTGAGAGAGGGAGAGCAGTGGTGTGAGAGGCAAAAAGCGTAATGGGGAGGGAGAGAGAAAATGAAGAGCAGAGGAAATGTGAAATATAAATGGGAATTGTTGTGTGGTGCAGAGTGAACAGACGAATGAATGGATGCTAGATAGATGGAAAGGCACGACGAATAGACACATGGGTAGATAGATGGATAGATAGACGAATAGATACATGGGTAGATAGATGGATAGATAGACGAATAGATACATGGGTAGATAGATGGATAGACAGACGAATAGACACATGGGTACATAGATGGATAGACAGATGAATAGACACATGGGTTCATAGATGGATAGACAGATGAATAGACACATGAGTAGATAGATAGATAGCAAAATCGGTAGATGGATAGATGAAAGGATGAATGAATTGATGGATGGAAAGATAGACAGAGAGTTCCAATTAATTAAGTGGTCATTGTTTACAGTCATACTTTTATTTAATTTTGGGATGCCTGAATGAAATGTCCCTTCGAAAATATCACCAAATAACAAGAGGATTAATATAAAGTATAAGAGAAAACATTTAATGATGAGAGGCGAGTGAAGAAAGAGAACAGGAATGACGCAAACAAAAATAAATAAAGGTAGGAGGTAAACAGAATGAAGGAGACAGACGTTAAAAGAGGGAAGGATGAAAAGGAGAGGGAAGGATGCAAAGGAGGCAAGAGGTATGTATATAAGTACGTACAGGAACATCGGTATAAATAAGTAGTCTAACGTTTATTCAAGTGCAAATCAGGGGGCATTGACGACTTTGTAGCTTAACTCTGTATGGTTGAATGTATAATGAGAAACGAGCCACCGCCTACCACCGACTCAATGCCTAAAGGGACTATGTGATGTACTGTATAATATATAGTCTGTAAATTGGAGCTACACGAGTCCTTCAAACTATGCCACGAAACACCACCTATACAGTATATATATGGAAGGATATCGTTTCGTGGCATAGTCAGGAGGAATCAGGAGGAATCATACACAATCACAGGTTCCATAAGGGTCATATGTAATTCTACTGTTGCCCCTTGGCGTTAACGGTAGCCCTCTTCCCTTAATAGTACAGTAGTGTATATGTATGTATGTATGTATGTATGTATGTATGTATGTATGTATGTATGGTTGTATGTCTCGAGTTGCCTACTGATCCAGGCCTATATAGAGTATCCTGTCAGTGGTGTAATTATTGTTGTCTGTCTGGCCTCCCCTCGCCCCTTCCCTCATGTCCTATCCAGCCTCATCAACAGCCCGTCAGACCTACTAATCCCCCTCCCCAGCCCGTCAGACCTAGTAATCCCCCGCCTCAACAGCCCGTCAGACCTAGTAATCCCCCTCCCCAGCCCGTTAGACCTAGTAATACCCCCCCCCCCCCCCCAGCCCGTCAGACCAACATAGTAATCACCCCACCAGACCAACCCTTATCTGAGGAACAAAAGACACTCAGATGGGAGATGAATTCATAAGGATTTCAAAAGGCATTCAAACAGCAACAGATCTATTAATCCTTATAAACACATAGGAGATGGATACAAAAGGAATACAAAGGACATTCATTCAAACAGCAGTACATAATTATAGAACTGTAGACGAATGAAAAAGGCTAAAATGATTCATCCCTAAAATCAGATCCAGGCTGACATTGCTTACTAGCTTACAATTTGCTGATACATTTCATAAACTTTACCAATTACTTTAGGGCGAATTTTGTGTGTGTCTAACTGTACACTCTCGCCAGTTATTGCCTCAGTGAAAATCAGAAAAAGACGAAACAAATAAATATAAATGTTTGAAATTATTTGGTTAAGGAACTTTTGGGTGAGGGAGTACAGTAAACTCATGATACATAATCGCTGACCAGAAACGAACGACAGGCACCACACGCACACTGTATTCGAACTCAGCCTCTATAGGTATACTGGGTGGGGAAATGAACAATACCAGGCGTTTCGAAGCTTTCTGCTCCTCACACTCTGGTCAGAAATTATGTATCACGAGTGTACCTGTCATAACCCCTAGGCCAACTCCTCTCCACCACAGATTGCAGGGAGTGAGTTAGTTATCTCAGGCCTCTTATTCAGCCTCGCCCGCCTTGCCCAACCCCTTCCTTCCTTCCTTCCGTCCTCTTTCCTTTCCCTTCCTCTCTACCTTCCTACCTTCCTTCCTTCCTTCCTTCCTCTTTCCTACCTCCCTGCCTTTTTTTTTCGTCGTCGTCGTCGTCGCAGCCGCCACCGCCGCCGCCACCGCCGCCGCCGCTGCCGCGACCGCCTCTGCCGCCGCCGCCTCTGCCGCCGCCCCTGCCACCGCCGCCACCACCACCGCCGCCGCCGCCGCCGCTAATTAATTTTTTTTTTTTTAATTAATAATTTTTATTTTTTATTTTTTTTAAATTATTAATATTATTATTTATTTATTTTTATTAATTATTATCGTCGTCGATGTCGCCGCCGCCGCTGCCACTACCACCGCCACCGCCACCGCTGCTGCCGCCGCCGCCGCCACCGAGACAGCCGTCCCTGCCGCCGCCGCCCCCGCTGCCGCCGCCGCCACCGTTAATTAATTTTTTTTTTAATTAATAATTTTTATTTTTTATTTTTTTTTAATAATCATTTTTTTTATTTTTTGAATATATATATTTTTTTTATTAATTATTATCGCCGCCGTCGTCGCCGACGCCGCCGCCGCCGCCGCCGCCGCTCCCGCCGCCGCCTCCGCTAATTAACTTTTTTTTTTTTTTATTAATAATTTTTATTTTTTATATTTTTTTAATAATTATTTGTTTTATTTATTTTTTTAATATATATATATTCTTTATTAATTATTATCGTCGTCGTCGCCGCCGCTGCCGCCTCCGCCTCCGCCAATTAACTTTTTTTTTTTTTAATTAATCATTTTTATTTTTTAATTTTTCGTAATAATTATTATTATTTTTTTTTAATATATATTTTTTTGATTAATTATTATCGTCGTCGTCGTCGCCGCCGCCGCCGCCGCCGCCGCAGTTAAACAGTTGGAGAAGATTCAGAATTATGGTTTGCCTCCACCCACTATTACGACCTCCTTTACAAACGTCCTGCAAGTTACCATGATGCAGCAGCTACCTTTGCATTGCCTCCCTATACAGTACAACCAACCCAACCCCCTTCCCCTACCTTTCCTCCCTATACAGTACAACCAACCCAACCCCTTCCCCTTCCCCCTACCTTGTCTCCCTATACAGTACAACCAACCCAACCCCTTCCCCTTCCCCTTACCTTGTCTCCCTATACAGTACAACCAACCCAACCCCTTCCCCTTCCCCTTACCTTGTCTCCCTATACAGAACAACCAACCCAACCCCTTCCCCTTCCTTTCCTCCCTATACAGTACAACCAACCCAACCCCCTTCCCCTACCTTTCCTCCCTATACAGTACAACCAACCCAACCCCTTCCCCTTCCCCTACCTTTCCTCCCTATACAGAACAATCAACCCAACCCCTTTCCCCTACCTTGCCTCCCTATACAGTACAACCAACCCAACCCCCTTCCCCTACCTTGCCTCCCTATACAGTACAACCAACCCAACCCCTTCCCCTTCCTTGCCTCCCTATACAGAACAACCAACCCAACCCCTTCCCCTTCCCCCTACATTGCCTCCCTATACAGAACAACCAACCCAACCCCTTCCCCTTCCCCTTCCCCCTGTATACCATTTCGCTACTACTCCCAATACCCATTTTTAGACGATGATGAACAAGCGGGTGGTTCCTAGTTAACTGGTTGTGTAATGACGGTGTTCACTTCTGTACGAGGAGGAGGACGAGGAGGTAAAGTAGGAGGAGGAGGTGAAATAGGAGGAGGATGTGGAGGAAGAGGAGGTGGAGGAAGAGGAGGTGAAGTAGGAGGAGAAGGAGGTAAAGTAGGAGGAGGAGTTGGAGGAGGAGGTGAAGTAGGAGGAGGAGGAGGAGGAGGAGGAGGTGAAGAAGGGTACTTGAGAAAGTCCCTCCTCTTCGACTTCCATATCTACTGTATCCCGCCCCGCCCCGCCCCGCCCCAGAATACAAGCCATTACCCCCTCCCCGTCCGTGCCCCGCCCCTGAAACACATGGCATTATCTTTTCCGAGTCGCTCCCCGCCCCCCGCCCCGCCCCGCCCCTCTTTAGAATACAGATCATTACCTCCAGCCATTGCATCATCAACCCCGGACAACCCACCTTTCGGATTTCGTTTTCTCTCCGTCTGGTTCCTAAATAACATTCCTCTGTTATTTCCTTCCTCTGTTATTTCCTTCCTCTGATATTTCCTTCCTCTGATATTTCCTTCCTTTTCTATTTCCTTCCTTTTCTATTTCTTTCCTTTTCTATTTCCTTCCTTTTTTATTTCCTTTCTATTTTATTTCCTTTGCATCCCAACTATCTGCTTCTCTTTCTCCCTCATCCAGAGTCATTCCCTTCATACCTCTTTCTTTTATCTTCATATTTCTTTGTTCTCCTCTTCCATCCTCTCTCATTTATTCACGCCGTTTATTTCCTTCCCTCCTCTTCTCTTTCCTCCTCACCCAATTTAGGCGGTAGATTAAGGGTGTTGGGAGGAAAGGGGAGAGGAAAAGATGAAGGGATGGGGAGAAGAGGGGTGAAATGATGGAGTGGGGAGAGGAAGGGTGAAATGATGGGAATGGGGAGATGAAGGGTGAAATGATGGGGTGGGGAGAGGAGGGGTGAAATGATGGGGATGGGGAGATGAAGGGTGAAATGATGGGGTGGGGAGGGGGAGGGAGGAAAATGAATGGGGTGGTGAGTGGGAGGGGGGAAATGAGGGATATATGGTAATGTGACCCTCCAACCTGACCGAAATTATGCACTCACAATCCCTCACTTATAACACTGGCCAGGGTGAGGGTGAGGGTGAGGGTGAGGGTGAGGGTGGTGGTGGTGGTGGTGGTGGTAGTTGTGGTTTGAGTAGTGGTGGTGGTGAGGGAGTAAGAGGAGGAATAGGAGGTGTGGAAGATGGTGATAATCTATTCCTAAGCCCCTGAAAAATAAATCTCCCTTATAATCCCCATAAAATCAAATAACTTCCTACACCTCAGCTCAGAATTCATAAACACCTTCTCCACCTTTCACAATATTATATAATTTATAGTCATTCATATTTATATTGTGTATAAAACTTGGCATACCACATTATACTTCACAGAACACACTTGCAATGCCATACACACTACATACGTAATGTGACGTATTTTAACCATATAATATTATAAAAACACCTTTTATCAAATGCGAATCGAAAAAGGTATGATATCAGTAATGGTTTAATAATGACAAAGAATATAATGCGGGAAAAGTAGTCACAGAAAATTATACAGAAAAACGAATGTGTATAAGCGAGAACACACACATACACACACACACACATGTATATATAAACCCAAAAAATATTTATAAGATTCAGGAGGCCAAGAACGTGAAGCCATAAAAGATGGGGGGAAAATGCGAAGTGAATGAGAGAGAAAAAAAGTGAGGCACCTCATAAAATTTCCATGAAAGTTTATATTGGACATGAGGGAGGAGGGGAGGGGAGGGAGTGAGGGAGAGAGGGGGGAGGGGAGAGAGGGAGGAGGGGAGAGAGGGAGGAGGGGAGAGAGGGAGAGAGGGAGGGAGAGAGGGAGGGAGGGAGGAGGGGAGAAAGAGATGCACGGCTGGTGGCTTCCAAACTCTAGGCTCAGTGATGTCTTCATTATGGATTCCAGTGTTCTAACCACTTCATTATTACTATATGTCTGTGTAGTCTTCTAACCACTTCATTCTATATGCCTGTGTAGTCTTCTAACCACTTCATTATATATTATCACTGTGTAGTCTTCTAACCACTTCATTCTATATGCCTGTGTAGTCTTCTAACCACTTCATTATTACTATATGCCTGTGTAGTGTTCAGTATATTGTTATTGAATGGGACCTTGTGTGTGATGTAGTCGGAAAATTGGAGATAAGTGAGTCCTTCCAATTTTGCCACGAAACACATTCACACACCGATATGGAAGAAGCTTGTTTCGTGGCATAGTCAGGAGGAATCAGAAGCCTCCAATTTTCATACACGATCACAGGGGCCTGAAGGAAATAGTACACTTTTGATACATTGGAGCTCTTTGATTCCTCCAAAAAAGTATGCCAGGAAACAGAACCAGATGAAAAATAATGTTGGCCTGTTGCCTGGAATAGGTTGGAGGAATGAGAGTGCTCCAGAATTACCAACTGTGTACTGCCCCATTACATAATAGTTTTGTGTTCTATTCTGTTCTTCGTGCAATTATTTTCTTCCTATACATTCTTTCATTGTAATTTTTATCAGTGTTTTTGTCTTTATTATATCTCTCTCTCTCTCTCTCTCTTTCTCACTCTCTCTCTCTCTCTCTCTCTCTCTTTCTCACTCTCTCTCTCTCTCTCTCTCTCTCTCTTTCTCACTCTCTCTCTCTCTCTCTCTCTAAGTATTTAAGAATATATGAATATTCCATAAAGCATTAAATATTCACTAAAGCTCCCGTACATTTAGACACCCTTCCTTCCCCCCTTCCTCCCTCACCGTCTCCCTCCCCTTCTTGGCTTCTACCTTTCTCCTTCACCCTGTCTCCCTCTTCTTATTTCCCTCTTCCCTCTTCCTCCATACTTCCCTCCCTCCTTCTGTCTCACTCCCTTTCTTTTTCCCTTATTGTTATTTATCTTTTCCCCTCTCCTTTTCCCTTTTTATTCTCTCTCTCTCTCTCTCTCTCTCTCTCTCTCTCTCTCTCTCTCTCTCTCTCTCTCTCGCTGTCTTACACACCAAAGCGATCATTAAGGGACCCCGTGATGTAGTCTGAAAATTGGAGATAAATGAGTCCTCCATTTATTATCATGAAACACCACCTATATTAAAGGACCGTGTTTCGTGGCATAGTCAGGAGGAATCAGAAGCCACCAAGTCCCATACACGATCACAGAGCCCTTAAGAAACTCCGCCTCAGAAGGGGAAGAAAAAAACATGAATTAGGGATGAATATTTCTCGGTCTGACTCCTAACGTACACACACACACACACACACACACACACACACTGACAGACAGATAGACAGACAGACAGACAGAGAGACAGAGAAAGAGAGAGTAGATTAGAGGGAGAGGAATTAGAAGGGAGAGGAATTAGAAAGAAGAGAAAGCAGAAGGAGAGGAGGAAGGAGAAGAGGAAACATGCAAGGAGGAGAGAGGAGAAAAGAAGGAGGAAAGAGAAATAATCGAAGGAAGGAGTGAAAGGGAGAGAGGGAGGAGTGGAAGGGAGAGAGGGAGGAAGGGAACGCAGAGAGGGAGAGAGTAAGGGAACGCAGAGAGAGAGGGAGGAAGGGAACGCAGAGAGGGAGAGTAAGGGAGGAGGAAAATGCAAAGTGGGTGAGAGATAAAGGTATGGGACGCGGTATAAACACACAGGGAAGAGGCTGATGAGAAACAGTTGAAGGCTGAGGAAAGGGAAAGTTGTACAGGAAGATTTACATAGAGTTTACATAGATAATCACGCTACACAGAGTTACAGAGAGTTACAATAGTTACATAGATTATCACACTACACAGAGTTACATAGAGTTACATTAAGTTACATAGAATTACCACGCTACTCAGATTTACATAGAATTACATTAAGTTACATAAAGTTACATAGATTATCAGGCTACACAGAGTTACACAGAGCTACATAGAGATACATTAAGTTACATAGAGATACATTGAGATACATAGATAAACAGGATATGCAGAGTTACAAAAACTTACAAAGATAATCAGGCTACATAGAGTTACATAGAATTACTTAGTTGAGGGATGAAGAGAGGTAAACTTAGATGGTAGTGAGGGATGTAGGGAGGGAAACAAGGATGGAAGTGAGGGATGGAGGGAGGTAAATGTAGATGATAGTGAGGGATGGAGAGAAGAAACGTAGATGAAAGTGAGGGATGGAGAGAAGAAACGTAGATGGTGGTGAGAGAGAGAGAGAGGGAGGGTGGAAGGGAGGGAAACGTAAGCGAGGGAGGGTATCAGTTCGTGGCTTAAGTTGAATCCCATGTTTGTTTGAGGCGACCACGTTTCCCAGGTATAGTGGGAGGCTGGGTGGGAGAGAGGGAGGGAGAGTGTCTGGGTGGGAGGGAGGCTGGGAGAGTGTCTGGGAGGGAGGGTGGTTGTCTGGGTGGGAGAGTGGGTGGTTGGGTGGGAGGGTGAGGTTGTGTAGGTGTGGGGAGACGGACAAATTGGACAGAGCCTCGGGTACCACCACCATACAGTTAGGCCAAAAAGGTATCTGTGTGTCTGGTTATATCTGTGTGTGTCTGTCTGTCTGTCTGTCTGTCTGTCTGTCCTGTCTGTCTGTCTGTCTGTCTGTCTGTCTGTCTGTCTGTCTGTCTGTCTGTCTGTCTGTCTGTCTGTATGTATGTATGTATGTATGTCTGTATGTCTGTGTGGTGGCTAAGGTTCGACAGGAGTATATACAGAGCGACGACTAATTGAGACGAATTAAATATGCAGTTAAGGTGAGATTATTTTGTGGTGAATTGGAAGATCTCTTATTCCTCCAAATTATGTCATGAAACAGATCCCTATGAAGTTAATAAGTAGTTGATAGGACACACACACACACACACACACACACACACACACACACACACACACACACATACTTCACACGATGTTCCAATAGCTAGCGTGATAAAAAATAGTCTGCATAAAAATTTTGGGAGGAACTGTGGAGTCGAGATGTAAGAAGAGATATGGAGAGATGTTGATGCTGAGATAAAAAGAGATAGAAAGGGGAGATGGAAGGGCCCAGATAGGAGGAGCACTAACTAAAGGAATGTGGGAGAGAGGGAGGGGAGGGGAGAGGGGGAGGAAAATGAATATATGCTAATTGTTGTGATGGAAATATTTTGAAAGTTTTTCTTTTTCACTATCTTGGTGGTATAGATCTCTCTCTCTCTCTCTCTCTCTCTCTCTCTCTCTCTCTCTCTCTCTCTCTCTCTCTCTCTCTCTCTCTCTCTCTCTCTCTCTCTCTCTCTCTTACCTTTCTAATAGCCCATCAATTATCTATATATATGCTTATCTATCCATTTATCTAATTAACTATGTACCTATCCATTTCTCTGATATTCTTTTCGGTAATCTATGTATTTATTAGTCTGTCTATCTATCTACGTTATCTATCAATCTGTCTATCTATCCATTTATCAATCTATCTGTTAATCTCTCTTTCTACGAATATCGATTTACTTATCTATCCATCCACATACCATCTACCTATCTATCTATCCGTTTTTTTTTATCTATAGACCAGTATATATCTATCTATCTATCTACAGCTCTTGCTATCTAAAATATCTATCTATCTATCTATCTATCTATCTATCTATGTACAGCTCTTGCTATCTACAGTATCACTCTCTCTATGTACAGCTCTTTCTATCTACCTTATCTATCTAAATATCAGGTTGTTTACTCGCCTTTCTATCTATCAATCTGCCTTCCTCCTTCCGTCTCCCACAACACTCCCTGCCTCCCTAATATCTTGATCTCCCCTTCCCTCCTTCAAGATCCCTTACTTCGCCTTACTTCCTCTCTCTCTCTCTCTCTCTCTCTCTCTCTCTCTCTCTCTCTCCTCTCTCTCTCTCTCTCTCTCTCTCTCTCTCTCTCTGTTTATATTTGTTTCTCCTTCCTCTCCTTCGGCTTTTTTCTTTTCTTTCCTTTCTTTTCACATTTTATCTTATCCTCTTTTATTTACCCTTCTCCTTCTTTCCAATTTTCCCTTACTTATCTCTCTCCTTCATTCCTATCCACACCAACAAATATACACAAAAAAACAAACAAATCACACACACGCACACACACACACATAATACATCACTTTTACTC
>JAWZYT010005541.1:0-19204 GCA_034508575.1 Petrolisthes manimaculis
CCTCTGGTTTTCCCTTCCTTATTTCTCAGTTCAAAAGTTATCGTATCTTAATGTTTAGAAATGTGACCATCATTTGGCATGGTTGAATCAGCTGCTACTGACACTATAGCCTGAGAGACTTGGTAATAACGCAGCCGCCGGGACCTGGAGGCTCCAGAGGCCCGCCCTCCAGCCCACTGCTGCAGGATTTTACTACAATACGGCTGATTGTGTCCGCCAGCTGCTCCAGACGTCGCACTTGGGGTCCGGGTGGTGGGAAGGGGGGTAGAGGAATGGGGATGCTGGTGTTTAGAGTTGGATTGTGATATTTGGTGGTTCCAGGTATATACACACACACACACACACACACACACGCTCGCAAACGGACATATTTTCCTCTGCATACAAACTGTAACCCTATTCGTACTATGGGGCTGGAAAAATATATGACTGGAAAACAGATTTTACAAGCCTTGAACTCTATTCAAACTCACAATGAAAGTCGTTCTCACAAACCAGGAGAATCATTCTCAAAAGTCTGACAAGCCTTCCTCAAAACTTTGAGATGCGATGCTCACAAGCAATGCTAAAATAATTGCAAATTGTATTATTCCAATATTCTGTTCCATGCACGTTCCTCCTTACCATCCAACTCATCTTCTCACAAGTATTAGGTCTTATTAAGACTCAATTAGATACAAGTCTGCCGAGGTCTCCTGAAGATCGTGTGCTCCCAAGCCCCAGGAGGGTCCTGGAGGTGCTGGAAGATGCCTCAATGTGTTGTTAGAGGCAGCATGCCAGGTGTTTCCTTTACTTCTAGAGTCTATCGTCTTTACAGTACTTTTAGTACTTGGGAGTTAGTTGTGGTGCTTGATAAGTAACGAGACTGCATTCTTATTTCATAGTTCTCTAAAATTAATGCATTATTTATACGTACAGAACGTAACTACCATGTTATTCATGCAGAAGTATTATGACATTCACAGTTCCTCGAGTGGGTTTTTGATGGAGGTAATTCAGACACAGAGAGCAGCACTTCAAAAATTACGAACTTTTGGGATTGTTTCTAGTAGACGGAGGAGGCCTGGTCAGCTGTTGTTTAGGGGTTGTGCCTTTCCATCAATAATGTTTCCAGGATGAACTCTGGTGACTGTGACTGTACTTGTGCCGTCGCCAGCAGACCCATGCACCGGGGGACATAAAAACATTAGATGCTGTACTGTACCTTCTGACTGCCCTCTCCCTCTCCCCCCTTCTCTCTCCCCCCTTCTCTCTCCCTTTCCCCTTCTCTCTCCCCCTCCCCCTCTCCCCCTTCCCTTTCCCCTCGCACCCTTCCCCTCTCCTCCTTCCCCTCTGCCGTTGCTTACCCTCCTGTACCACTGACTGACTCCCCCTTAAAGTTTTCCAGAAAGTAATGTAAAGTTTTCCAGAAAGTAGTGTTCTTACAGTGTTGGGCGACATATTCAGTTCGTTGTGTTTGCCACGTCTGGGACTGGAAGATAATTGGGTTTAGGTATATATGAGAAGGTCAAATATACACTACACTTTTAATTAACAAATCTGAATCTTATCTCTGTTGTGAAATTGGACGCCAATTTCATTCCACGTTCATAATACATCAGAGATTGAAATATATAAGGGTCTAGATACTGCAATTATTAGAGATATACATATTTATTTGGATAAAAGTTGACGAGTTTATTAAGATGGTAACCAAAAAGAAAGGGATATCTTTAGGCTATGTCATATTGTTGTCTACACTCAATAATATGAATCTTTTATTTTCTTTTTGCTAAACGTAAGTTCTTTTTTCCTGGTGAATGAATCTCTATTGCTAGGGGTATTATTTGGAAGTATAGGGAATTTATTGGTTGACGGCTGATGAGTTTATGCAGCTGAGGGAACGCAAGACTTAAAAAAAAAAAAAAAAAAAAAAAATAGAAGACACTTATTATTTTTTTTTTATCATTATTTTTTTTTTTTCGTTTTTGGTCACGTTATAGGTTCGCCTGTTTTCCGGCAGACTTCCAGGAGCTGCCGGCTGGTCTGGAAGGCTGGGAGACTCGGCTGTTATTTCCAGCGATGGCGAATTTTCCAGACATTGGCGTTTCTTGACCACCTTCGTAGAAAACCTGGAACGACCCCCGGATTTCCACTCAGTTTGGGGAGGGGAGGGGGTGCGGAGGGGGGGGGTGATGGGAAGGGAGGGGGGGGTGAAGGGAGCAGAAAAGGGAATGGTGGTAGAGAGAGAGAGAGAGAGAGAGAGAGAGAGAGAGAGAGAGGGAGAGATTCACGTCAGAATTTCCAGCATCTTCATCATCTCTCCTTCTTCTTTTTCCACACGAGACATTATTATTAAAATTCTGCCTCGGTGTGGTTGTGGAGAGTCAGGTGTTTAGGAGGAGTGAGTGTGTGTGTGTGTGTGTGTGTGTGTGGGTGTGGGTGTGTGTGGGTGTGTGTGTGTGTGTGTGTGTGTATGTGTGTAGGTGTGATGAAGTGAGTGTGTGTGTGTGTGGGAGGGGGGGAGTTGGGTAGGGATGGTATGGCACAATCCCTTGATATTTACTCTCTCTCATTCTCTCTCTCTCTCTCTCTCTCTCTCTCATTCTCTCTCTCTCTCTCTCTCACACACACACACACACACACACACAAAGCCGATATACCCCCTGAGTGCTCATTAACGAACGAGAGAGAGAGAGAGAGAGAGAGAGAGAGAGAGAGAGAGAGAGAGAGAGAGAAGAGAGAGAGAGAGAGAGAGAGAGAGAGAGAGATACGAGGGACCGCGATGAAGGAATAAAGGAAGAGAAACAAAGAAAAATTAACATAAAAGTAACAAACCTAGATCATAACATTATATAATTTGTTGAGATGGAAAACAAACACATTACAGATACATGCACACCAAAATGCACACGCACATACATAAAAGAGAGAGAGAGAGAGAGAGAGAGAGAGAGAGAGAGAGAGAGAGAGAGCAGGATTGAGTTAGGTAATTCACTTTGCTTCCAATCTCCCAGCCACCCAGACTATTTCACGGGGAATTGTCAATGAGGGAGAACTGTGTGTGTATGTATGTATGTATATGTGTGTGTATGTGTGTGTGTGTGTACATAACAATGTATGTAGTGTGTGTGTATTGGATGTGTGTTCAATGAGAGTACTGTAGTGTGTGTGTGTGTGTGTGTGTGTGTGTTAGTTGTGGTTAGACTGATGCTTGTTTACTTGTTTGTTGGACTGAAAGTGTATACGACTGACAACATAAGCCTACAGAATATATATATATATATATATATATATATATATATATATATATATATATATATATATATATATATATACTTATTGACATCTGTACTACGTGTTTGACATTAACTATTATAATATATAATACATATATATGTGCATCAGATATGTAATGTGTCGTCGTTTGTTGTTGTTTGACTGAATGAAGTGTTTAGCTTTTTGTATGTATTGAGTCATTTTATCAGACTAGAAAAATTGTTTGGTAATAGTTAGAAAAATGTTAGCGGGGATGTTGAAGGCATAATGGAACCGTGTGTTTTGAACCACTTAGGTGTCACCCACTCCTCCAAACTGGTGATGTGGTTCCAAAAGTATACATCGGCACAAAATATGAATTGCAAAATATCTCTGAGTTGTTTGTCACACATTTGGCATCCCAGTATTATGGTGGAATTCTGCAACTCCTGCTGCCAGATGTGACTTCAAATTAGTTCATATATGATTTAGAGACACTTTCCATAACAATGCATTCACCCGGCAGTTACACACACACACACACACACACACACACACACACACACACACACACACACACACACACACACACACACACCAGCAGTCTTACAATTAGAGGCCATATATTACCCACACCTAAGTACATAAACCTACACACACACACACACACAGACACAGACACAGACACAGACACACACACACACATCCTGACATCAAAAAAAGCCCGTAACGTCACCGCTCCCAATTGGAAACGACGCCCTAAAAACACAGGGAAGCGAAACCCGATGCCAGCCCATATCTTCACTTTTCAATCTCTGTTGCCGAAACCCAGATGGACAGCCGCGGGGATGGGTGCTTGGAAAAATACGACATGGGGTTGTATATGGTTTGGTGTGGGTGGTGGTGGTGGTGGGAAAAAAATATAGAGGGGCGAGATAAAAATTCGTATAATGACACTTAGCTCTGATAGGGTTTTCGTGTGTGCCCCCCCCTCCCCTCCCCCCTTTTTTTTTTTTTTTTTTTTTTTTAATCGGTGAAAGTATAGACGCGAGCGAGTGATTGGAAAAAAATTGGAGTTTATGAAAGCGAGGAAAAAGATAAAAATGCTATTGAAATGGAAGGCCCAGGAGATGGAGTGTAATGGAAGAGAGACACACACACACACACAGCTGGTCAAGTAAAAATGGTGGAAAATCGAAACATATAAGTGCTAAAAGGAAAATTGGATGGCAATACAAATTTACATGAAAAGAGGAAAAAAAATTGAAAGAAAAAAATATTGATACCAGTCAGAACACAACACCAAAAATAAGTTGGTGTTTTAAGTCATATATTTTTTCTTTAGTTAGTTATTGATGAGTCTGTTGAAATTATAAAACATAATAATATTCCTATATGTTCAAATCAAGGAGGAAATTATTGGATATATTATTATAAGGTATGGAAAGTATGTATCTTTATCACCTCTACCTTTAATTAGTACCTCTGCTTGGCTAATAATAGACAGGTAAGTAATTAATGTATATATCTCCTCACTTTTCCTCTCCCTATCTCTCCTCACCTTTTCCCACCTTTCCTCTCCCCATCAGTCCCCACTCCTCACTTTATATTAATGCTCTCCCCCACCACCCATTCCATACCAGCAGTAACCCCCACTCTACGTATCCCCTACCCCCTCCACCCATTCTACCCTAGCAGTACCATCCCCCCTTTCCATATCTCCTCCCCCTCCATATCTCCTCCCCCTCCATATCTCCTCCCCCTCCATATCTCCTCCCCCTCCATATCTCCTTCCCTCTCCACTCATTCCACCGTAGCAGTACCAACCCCCTCTCCATATCCCCATTCCACCCCCACCGCAGCTTCCCCCTCTCCCTCTCCGTACCTCCACCCCCCCTCTCCCTCTCCGTACCTTCCCCCCCCCTCCCCCCAGCTATTCGCCTCTCCCAGTCCGTTATCACACACAGATACGCGGCTATCGGCTCTCCCTCTCACCATAACATCCATTCTTCTGACCTTTAAAAAGCGATTGCGAGTAAATTCCCATGTTCCGACTGGCAAGGAAGCTATAGGGAGCCAGAGAGAGAGAGTAAAAAATTAAAAAATAAACATCACTTGTAATTACTTTGTTTATTGGTTGTGGTACAGTCGAGGTCAGTAGTTCTCTGCCACACTTTTGAAGATATGAATTTCTAAATGAGATTACAATGATTACGACAAAAACTTTGGTGTAAATTTCCTCAGTTGTTATTTATACTTATGTCGAAGTAAATTTCTTCGGTGTACATTATATCGGTTGTAAATTGCTTCGATTGTAAACGAATTCGGTGAGTTAAATTCTAGTACAGTAATGGATAAGAAATACTTATTCGCGT
This sequence comes from Petrolisthes manimaculis, assembly GCA_034508575.1. NCBI lineage: Eukaryota > Metazoa > Arthropoda > Malacostraca > Decapoda > Porcellanidae > Petrolisthes > Petrolisthes manimaculis. The sequence goes on from JAWZYT010005541.1 coordinate 5,613, forward strand.
CTGTACATCCTCAATTAAATTCGTGTGTTCAGTGCAGCTGGATGGAGGTGTTCTTGTAATAATTGATCCTCCAGCACATCACTGAGCCATTTCAAAGTATCATTAGTGACTTAAAATATTATAACTTAATTATTACAACTCTCCTCATTCCCATTCTCTGCTTTCTTATACCCTTCTTTTTATCATCCCTTTGCCAACATCATTTATCTCTTTCCTGTCTATCCTTTCCTTTCCATTTTCTCTTCCATCACTCCCCACATAACTCGCTTCTATTCTTCCCCTCTTATTCCTTCTAGTTCCTCCCTTCTTTTTTCCCCTCTCATTCTCTCTCATTCCTTCCCTCTTCCCTGGCTTCCATACCTCTCCTCTCTCTCTTTCCCAAACACCCTTCCCCTCTCATTCTCTCTCATTTCTCCCCTCTTCCCTCACTTCCATACCTACCCTTCCTCCCTTTCATTCCTCCCCTCCCCTCTCCCCTCCATCCCTCCCCTACCCTAAGCTTGACTGACATATCAACCATCGAATCCTACCAACTCTCCCCTACAAACACACACGCACACACACACACACACACACAATCACACACGCACACACGCACGCACGTACACTCAAAATTCAGGCTTCCAAATCTGTAATTTTTATCTGCATTGTGAAATTCGGAATGAAGCTTTGGACTGCTTCTTCATTCGTTGGGAAAATGATACATTGAACATCAGAAACATTCTTTTAATCCATGACTTCCTGCCTCACACACACACACACACACACACACACACACACACACACACACACACGCACACACGCACACACACACACACACACACACACACACACACCGGGAGTACAGAGCTGTTTCTAAGTTTTCAGATGTGTGTGTCAATACTTCCTGGAGTTGGTGTATATTTCTCGGTCAGTTAGTCTGGCTGTAATGTAGTTAAGGAAAATAAACCTATAGAGTCTGATGTCTTCTTCATTAAGTATTATTACCTTGATCATTGACTGGTTGTGTTGTTATCTGTTTGCCTGTCTGTCTGTCTGTTTGTTTGTCTGTTTTTTATATCTTCCTATGTATCTTTTTATCTTCATTATTCTCCTAACCTCGTATCTTCATTTTTATTTTATGTATTTGATATATTATATTATACTCTCTATTTTGTGACCTTCCCCCATCCATTTCCTCTTCTCATTCCGACAATGCGACCTAATTTCATGCCTAAGATGATCACTAAATACGTCCCTTGTTGACTGAAGGAGAGGGGAGGGAAGAGGAGAGAAGGGGAAATGAAGGAAAAGGAGATGGAGGAAGAGTAGATGGAGGAAAAGGAGATGGAGGAATTGGAGATGGAGAAAGAGGAGACTGAGGAAGAGGAGACGGAAGAAGGGGAGATGGAGGAAGTGGAGATGAAGGGGAGATGGAGGAAGAGGAGATGGAGGAAGAGGATGATTTTGGGGAGAGGCGGAAGGCAAGAAGATAAGAGTTGGTAGAGAGGGGAGGAGAATGGGGGAGTAAAATGAGGGGGAGGGAAACAGGAAATAGGGGAGAGGCGTGAAGGGGAAAAGAAAGGAAAGAAATAGGATAAAACAAATGATAGAAAATGGGGAGAAAAGTGGATGGAAGAAAAGTGTGAGCAGAGAAAGAAATGAAGTATAGAAAGGAAAGGGAAAATGGTTGGGGAGAAGAAAAGAAGTGAGAAGAGGGAGTGAAGTGGAAAGGAAAGGAAAGGAAAGGAAAAAAGGGAAGGAGGATTATGGTGTGTTGTGTGGTGGGGATTACAGTGGGGTTGTGTGGTGGGGATTACAGTGGGTGTGCGTGTGTACTCAGTCCTTCACACTATACTCTTACGGTTCCTCTTCCATTCATTTCGCTTCTCACTTTCCTACTTTCTCTGCAGGTACTTTTCGTCACTTTCATCCGCTTCTCTTGTATCCCATTATTCATTCACCTTTAGTTACACTATGTATGTATGTATGTATGTATGTATGTATGTATGTATGTATGTATGTATGTATGTATGTATGTATGTATGTATGTATGTATGTATGTATGTATGTATGTATGTATGTATGTATGTATGTATGTATGTATGCTTTTACGAATTCAGGTGATTAAGGTTTTCAGAGTATACTTTTGGTACATTGGAGTGCCTTGATTCCTCTATTTATTTTATACTGCTGTCCATTCTTTCCTCACTCACATTTTTCTCTGGTAAACGTTTTTTTTTTTATCTTTCTTGCTCCATCCTTTCCTATATCCCTAATTTTGTTTTCTCTCTCTCTATCTCTTTATCTTTATCTTTATCTTTATCTTTCTCTCTCTCTCTCTTTTTAACAGCCCCATTCCTCCCCTTTTCCACACTTCCCCATCTCATCTCCTCCCCCTCCCACCACACACACACACACACACACTCACTCATTCCTCCAACCTCCCCTCCCCCTCCCACCACCACCACACACACACACACACACTCACTTACTCATTCCTCTCCCCCTCCACCACCACCTCGTAACTGTCCCCTTTCCCCAGCAAGCGCGTGAGTGAGGCAGAAGTCGGTGGGTAAATCTCAGTATTATCTCGAGGCTTATCCAGGAAGGGTAACCACGGCCTGCCCTGCCCTGCCCTGCCCTACCCTGCCCCGCCCTACCCTGCCCCCTGCCCTGCCCTGCCCTGCCCTGCCCCCTGCCCTCAGATTATCCCCTCAAACCCCCGCACCCCGTCTGTGTGTGTGTGTGTCTGGTACCTCAACCTTCACTCATTCCTTCCTCACATCCTTCCTTCCATCTATCTATCTATTCTTGCTCTCCTGCCTCCATCCTATGTACTCCTCTTTTTCCTTTATATTTTCCTACCTCTCTTTTTCTTATTCATTCTTCCCTACTCCTTCTTTTTCTTCATTCTTACCCACATCTCTTTTTCTTCATTCTTCCCTACCTCTCTTTTTATTCATTCTTCCCTATTTCTATTTTCCTTCGTTCTTCCATACTCTTCTCTTTCTTCATTCTCTCTTGCCTCTCTTTTTATTCATTCTTCCCTATTCCTTTTTTTATTCGTTCTTTCCTACCTCTCATATCCTTTATTTTTCCCTACTCCTCTCTTTCTTCATTCTTTCTTACTTCTATTTTCCTTCACTCTCACCCTTTCCTTTATTGTATTTATTTATTTATTTATTAGAGATATAGCCTAATGGGTTCTATTCTATTGGCAAATTATCTAATGCTTTGAATAATCTTAGATCTACATCATCCTTCTATAATTATCCTTCATATAATTTATCATCCCTTCCATCCTTCATCTTTAGTCTTCCTTTCCCTTTTTTCTTCTTCGTCTTTTTCCATCCTTCTCGCCTCTTTATTTCTTCCTTCCATCTCTGTCTTTTTCCATCCCCCCCTCACTTTCCTTCCCCCCTCACTTTCAATCCCCCCTCACTTTTCATCCCCCCACTCACTTTCCATCCCTCCTCACTTTTCATCCCCCCACTCACTTTCCATCCCCACTCACTTTCCTTCCCCCCTCACTTTCCAGCTCTCTTCCCTCCCCTCCCCCCTCCCCTCCCCCAATTACCATGAGAACCCCTCTCTTGTGAAGTGTTGGTGTCGGTGGCAAAGGGAGGGGGAGGGGGGATGTATGGAGGGGAGGAGGAGGGAGGGCTGGAGAGTGCTCAAGTACCCTTCACGTAAGCGAGGGAGGGAAGGGAGATGATAGAGAGAGGGAAGGAGGGAGGGAATAATAGATACATACAGACAGACAAACAGACAGACAGATGGACAAACAGATAGATGGTCAATAGATGAATGGGCAGATAAAAATAGACAGGTATAGGTGGATAAAGTAAGACAGATGAATAGTCAATCTTGTTAGTCATGTCAGTCAGTCAATCAGTCAGTCAGTCAGTCAATCAGTCAGTTAGTCAATCAGTCAGTTAGTCAGTCAGTCAGTTAGTCAGTCAGTCAGTAAAGTACACAATCAGGAAGTCGGTGTGGCCGGTGGGTAGATACTCAGTCGGTCAGTTAGGCAGGCAAGTATAGGTTAATGTTCAGTCAGTCAGTCATTCAATCTGTATGTCAGGCAGTCAAACAAACAGGAAAGCAGGTTGGCCGGTGAGGTGACAAGTAGACAGACAGGCAGGCAGGCAGGCAGGCAGGCAGACAGGCAGGCAGGCAGGCATGCAGGTAAGATGGCAGTCATTCATTCGGTTTGTCAATCATATAAATATTCAATATCAGATATTTATTCTATAGAGTACTTTTCAATTTAGATATTGCAAGGAATAACATATCCAACAGAAAACTAAGTAGTGGTAATGAATATAATTTGTACTGATTTTCTATAAACTGTTGAAAATTTTACTGAGAACATCATACATTTATATATAGACACCTAAAGAAAGAATGAAAGAGAAGTGGGGGGTGAAGTGCCCCCTGCAGTTAGGTTTTGCCAACCACATAAGGCTAAGGGTTGGAGGGTACTTTTGCTCCCCTCTCTCCTTCTACCCCTCTCTCTCCTTCTACCCCTCTCCCACCCTCCTTCTTCCTCTCTCTGTTCGTACCTCTCACCTCAGACTCTCCTCATTTCCTCTCTTCTCATACCTCATTGCGTTCACCACCGACTGTTACCTTCTTCAAAATCACTATCTTCATTACTCATTATTCTTCTAACTACATTTCATCTCGTCTCTTCTCCTACATTAATTCATCCTCTCGTTTTTTTCCAAACCTAAGATCACCAGAGAACCTTCACTTACACCAAACTCTTACTCACACATTCAGTCTCAACCATCCTCATTGTTCAAAAAAATATTTCCTATAATATAAACTCTGCATTAACACTACAATAGAAAGAACTTGTAGGCTTTACTATTAAAACTCCTCCTTCCTCTCTCCTAACTTAAGGGGAGAGTATACTTTTGGTACATTGGAGTGCCTTGATTCCCCCAAAGTATGCCAAGAAACAGTACCATATGAACAAATATAATGGTGTCCTGTTGCTTGGAATTGTTTGGAAGAATCAGTTACTCCATATTTACCAACACTATACTATCCCCTTAAACAGGACACAGAGGGCTTACGTCCCCATAAACAGAGTGACCGTAATGTCCTAGAAAAATGTATTTGTTCTTTTTATATTGTTTGTATGAGCATTAGTTATGGTGAGGACAGGGAGGTACTTGTTGTGGTGGCCGTGGTGGACCCTCAGCGGGGTCCACTTGACACATGTTCACTTGATGTCCCCCACCACACACACACTTGACATCATGGGACCCCCTCATCCTCTTACTGTTCCTCAATCTCCGTTTCCACCTTCTCTACTCCTCTTCTTACTACTCCTCAATCTCCGTTTCCACCTTCTCTACTCTTCTTCTTACTCTTTCTTCCCCTTCTATCTTCTTCCTCCTTCCTTTCCCTCCTCCATTTCCAGCCCTGAAAGTATAGGAATCATCAGGTAATATTAGTGAGAAAACCAATGTTGCTATCTCCTGGGAACAGCTCATAAACAGTGGGTCGACCTGTTATAAACGAGTAGTGGCGTCAGAGTAAGTGTCAATGCCTCTTACCATTACCCTGACTTAATCACCATTCAACCATTGACACACTAAGAAAGCCAAATTTTTTTTATGAAACCAGAGGCCTTGATTAATCATGTGTTGGCCAACCATCCTTATACTCATCCATTACCTTACAGTTCCTTCATAACTCTCACCTTCCCATCTTTCCTTTTTCTACGAATCTTTTTACTTTTGTCTTCAACCCCTTGCTTCAGCCTGCATTCTCTGTACCTTTATACCCTCTTGCCTCTTCTTTCTTTCCTTCCGGCCCCTACTACTTCTTTCCCTTTCACTTCCTCGCTCCTTTTCACAGTAAGGGGCAAGTCAACTTTTGGAGGAGGAAGGGCGGAGGGGGCATGGGGGTTCATTCATTTATTTAAGGAAGGGGGACGCAGTTACCTCACATCTGCCACACACACACAACACACAAATATCAGTCAAAGTAAAAGGCGACAGCCGAACAAAAAACATCAATCAAGCAGACGGGCAAAACACACCAGACAGACAGACAGACAGACAGACAGAGGACCCATCACAACCCAATTGAGCACCTGTACTCTAAGCCGTGTAGTGGGCAAGGCAACAGGAGGTGAAGGGTACTCGTGGATGGAGCGACCAACTAAAAGGGTGACGACAACTTTATACGAGTGTGAAATTGAATGACGGCAGTGAAGAGGGCAAGGAGGAAATTATTTATCTCCGTCACCCATATTGTGTCTGTCTGTCTGTCTGTCTAGCTTCTGTTGTTCCTCTTCCTCTTAGTATTTATTCGTTATTTTTGTTCTGTCTCTCTCTCTTCTAATTCATTATACTCATGAAACCTACAATTCACTCGATTATTGACCTCCCATGCATAACCCCTATCTTATTCCACTTCCACCTTTCCTATCTTCCTCCACTTCCACACATTCGCTGTGCACCACAGTTTCCAACCAAAGTCCTCGTTCTTTGCATCTTTACCTATTTTCTGCCAACCCCACAAGGTTCTGACTCCTGACTTTATTTCCTGTTCGGCTCAGGCCGGAGGGAGTGAAGGGTGGGGAGAGAGCCTTCTACTTTGCTATCCTTATCTACGACTATCACTGGGGAGAAATTAATTTTCCACCAGTAACCTTCTAATCACATCACCCCGTGTGGACCGTAAGGTCTGTTGTGGTCTGCGATTCTATGTAACTCTATGTAACTCTATACAAACTCCCCTCTATCCTCTCCTTCCTCTTCCACCATCACCATCACCATCACTGACACCAACGCCACCACAGCTTCTCCCACCACAATCCCCCCCTCCTCCTCTCCTCTAGCCCCAGGGGAAATAAGGGACAGGTGGCAGTGGCCCAGTCAGCCCTCAAGCGGCAGTTTCAAGTGGCACTCCAGCCTGCCCTCACCTGCACTTGGAGGTCGGGGTTAAAGAAGTCACATATGGCAGTTGAGAGAGAGAGAGAGAGAGAGAGAGAGAGAGAGAGAGAGGGAAAGAGATTTAATTAATAAACTTAATGCCTCTGAAGTTCACCACGTCAAAAGCTTTATGGTACAGTCATGGTCAATAGTCCTGCAACACCTTCCAATGAGATGGCTTCGAAAAATGATCCGAAACTATAGCTGTTGGTGTGTGCAATATTGGTTCGTAAGTTTCAATCAAATGGCTCGCTTTTATTCACACGTTGTCGGATTTTTTACCATGACTGAACCTACAGCATGTGTTTTGTTTTGGCTCTTTGCGATTCATGGAAGGAAGAAAGGGAATAACGTGATCTTGCGTAGGTGTGGAGTGAGAATGTTGTGTGGTGAGAGTGAGAGAGAAACAATTATAGTGTGGTGCATTGTGGAGTGAGAATTAGGTGTGTTTTGTGACAGTGGAGGGAGACGGTGGTATGGTGGTGGAGTAAGAGTGTAGCATGGTGGAGTGAGAGATGCAATGTCGAGTGTTGGTGGACTGGTGTGGTTGGTGTGTGTTGAAATGAGAATTGAAATGCTGTGTTCTGTTGTGGTGAAGGTGGAAAGATGTTGGTGTGGTTGATGTGTGTTGAAATGAAACTTGAGATGGTGTGTTGAAATGAGACTGAGATGGTGTGTTGTGTTGTGGTGGTGTGTGGTGGTGGTGGAGTGAGTGAGCACCATTAAGCACCTGTGAGCCACAACTAACAATTATCTCACTCCTCTTACGCCTGCCTAATGGGATTGTTTAATAAGTGGTGGTCGTGGTCACCCTCTTTGTCCACGTCACTAGCTAACACTCTCTCTCTCTCTCTCTCTCTCTCTCTCTCTCTCTCTCTCTCTCCTTATCTTTTCATATAATCTTCTATGTAATTATCTGTCTCACTTTCTCTCTCGTTGTTTGTGTACAACGTGTATTGCATTACATGTGATTTTTCTGTCATCTATAATTTCCCTTCATTTGCCACATTCATTTCCTTCCTCGTTCTTATCATATTTGTCCCCTTCACCTTTCATTTGCTCTCTCTTATTCCACCCATACTCCTCGTCCTTACCTTCATTCCTACTCATCATTACCATCATCATCATCATCACTTTGCATCCTGCTTCTCTCCTTCCCATTCTTGCATCAGTTCTCACCCTCAGGTTTTCTCTACCATATCCAATAATAATTTTCCTCTTTCCTCTCATTACATTCCCCTCAACTCATCACCTATTCACTTAACCCCTCTCATCCATCCCCTTTCTCCCTCTCATACATCCTTGCCCACAACACCTCTCTCTGTCTCTCCCCACTCATCAACCCACAATCTTCCCCTTGTCCTCCCCACACACCAACCCCACAACCATCCCCTTGCCCTCCCCACACATCAACCCCACAACCTTCCCCTTGCCCTCCCTCCCTACATCCTTGCCCACATACTCCATCGTACACCTCTTCCCCTCCATTATTTCCTCTGATGAAGCTCTTAGTATACCGGTGGTGTGGTGGGCGGTGGTTGTCAAGTTACATAATGAAGTACAAAGGGTTACAAAGGAGGCCACTAAAGGATGGGTAGGTAGGTGGGTAGGTGGGTGTGTGTATGTGTGTGTGTGGATACAAAGGGTTATTAAAGAGGACACTAAGGGGTTTGTGTGTGTGTGTGTGTGTGTGTGTGTGTGTGTACAAAGGGTTATTCAGGAGAGTATACTATGAGGTGGATAAAGGAGTGAATAGATAAATAGACAAGAAGGATAAAGTATAGAAACAAGTATGTTATACCATTTGGAGAATCTGATATGTATTTACTATTCCAATCTATACGTAAAGTTTACATGGACTTATTCAATATAGAAGTTCCAAATAACTGTATATAGTCAAATTTGCTTTATTTACTTTTATTTTCATAGTATACATTTTATTCTAATCAAAATTATTCCTTTTATTTTTTTTATTTTTTAGATAATGATATTTCTATTATAGATGTATTATTTTACTACATAAATATATGATTACCATTATCATATTTATAGTCCAAGTAGCTGGTAACCGAATTCATTTGTCTTCAACTGTACAGGCGGATAGGGAAGGGATTGGAGTGGAGGAGGATAGAAAGAATGGCTGGGCGGAGTGGACAGACAGCCTTCTCACTTCACTGTCCACGGTGTACAGTTGACGTTATAAATTTGCATCCTGCCCTGTTTAGAATTGGCTGACACATTACTGAGCAAATTTCAACATATGTTATTATAAATTGTTGGTCAAATTATTTCTTTAAGTTGTACATCTAGCTAAACTTCAATTACACTTATAAAAATAATGTGCGTAATTAACTTCACTATCAAGAAGAGAAATATTACACACACACACACACACACACACACACACACACACACACACACACACACACACACACACACACACACACACACACACACACACACACACACACACACACACACCAGAAGGTCATCAAGCACGGGAATATTATTAGCAGTGGTTGTCGGGGCTTCGTGGCTGCTTTCTTACCGTGATTATTTGCCAGTTAATTAGTGGCTCACAGTGAGAGGAATCGAGGGGTTGGGGTTGGCTGAGGAAGGAAAAAAAAATAAGGGTTGACTGGGAATGAATGAATGAATGACCTGGTGTTGTTTTGATTGGGATTTGGTAATGATGAGTATATTTATTGGGTATTATGATGGATTGGTGTTAAGTGGATCGTAACTGGTGATGGAATGAAAGTGACTGGGATTGATTGGAACGTAACTGTGGATTAAAATGGGAGTTGATTGTAATGATTTAGATTGATTGGAACCTGACTGTGAATTAATTGCAGGTGATTGGAGTTATTTATATTGATTGGAACCTGACTGTGGATTCAATGACAGATGATTGTAATGATTTAGATAGATTGGAACTTAACGGTGAATTAAAAGGCAGGTGATTGTAATTATTAAGATTGATTGGATTCTGTCAGGGTATTTATTTGATAACACGTGTCAAATGACTTTAGATTAAGACGTAACTTGGGAATTAATTATTATTTGTTTGGAGATGAATAGAGTGATGAGCGAGAACAGATTGAAGAGTTAATAAATGGAAATGAAAACTTGAGAAATGTAACTTGATGAGATAGAAAATTAACTAGAAGATAAGAAAATGAAATTAATAGACTTCCGTATATTATCATTTCATTGTTTACGTTTGAGACCGTAGATTGGGTTACAAGGGATTAGAGTGTGGTGATTAAAGCATGATTGGGTTTATAGATGGAATGATTTGGATGTTTTTGATTGGGAATTGAACCAGGGTGTGATTATTGATATTTATAGAGTCGATTGTGTTCAGGAATGATTGAGATGTGACTGGATTGGAAAAATAGAGGGAGGGAAAGAAAAGGAAGAGATATAGAAGAAAAAGAAGTACCGTAATGTTGAGAGAGAGAGAGAGAGAGAGAGAGAGAGAGAGAGAGAGAGAGAGAGAGAGAGAGAGGAAACTATGAGGCAAAGAGGAAGGGAAGAGGGATGAGGGGAGGGGTGAGGTGTAGGGAAAGAAAGGGAGAGAAGAGACCAGGTGGAAAATCTTGTGGCTTTTGTGTGTAGAGAATGGGCGAGGAAATTCACACTCCCTCCTGTGGCCCTCGACACCCGCCACACACACTCTCTCTCTCTCTCTCTCTCTCTCTCTCTCTCTCTTTTTTCTCTCACACACACACACACACACACTCACTCACTCACACACACTCATACTCACTCACTCACTCCTTTTCTTTCATTCTCTCCTCTCTAGTTTTCTTCATTCTTCCTTATTCCTTTTTTTATTCATTCTTTCCTACCTCTCTTTTCTTTCATTCTCTCCTCCCTCTATTTTTCTTTCATTCTCTCCTCCCTCTATTTTTCTTTCATTCTCTCCTCCCTCTATTTTTATTCATTCTTTCCTATCTCTCCCATTTCATACCTTATACTTTACCAACCAACCAACCAACCAATTTGTGTAAAACATTAGAACCTAGAGTATATAACATAGTAGAGTAAGAGGTGTGGTGTTTACAAGGGGGTGGACGGTAGCAATTGTTTATACTCTGTCGACCCCGTTGTCACTCATGTATAGACGCCAGCAGAAGCCATGTATAGACGTCACAACCCCCCCTGGTGGTCCGTAAAACAAGTGACAATCGATAATGGTAACGGTGTGTGTGGGGCTTTTGTAGAAGGTGGTGTTGGCAGTTTTGATCCCCTCCCTCCCTTTCTCCCTTTCTCTCCTTCCCTCTCTCCCTCTCCTTTCTTCCCTCCCTCCCTTTCTCTCCCTCTCCTTTCTTCCCTCCCTCCTTTTCTTCCTTCCTTCTCCTTCCCTCTTCTCTCCCTCTCCTTCCCTCTTCTCTCCCTCTCCTTCCTTCCACCGCCTTCCCTCTTCGCCCCCTCCTTCCTTCACCCTCCTTCCCTCTTCTCTCCTTCCCTCCCTCCCTCCCTTTCTCTCCTTCCTTCCCTCCCTTTCTCTCTTTCCTTCAATTTCTCTCCTTCCCTCCTTTCCTCTCCCCTTACCTCCTTCCCTCCTGCCTCACACACACACACACCTTATATATATTTTTTTATTTCCTTCGTCGTCCCTTTTCTTCCTCTCGTTTTTTTTTTTCAATCTGATGTGTCAGGATCTTCAACAAAAGGGGGGGAGGGTGTAGGGGTGTCGAAAAGGGAACCTCCTAACTTATCATCTCCTCCACCACCAACCTCCAGCCTCATGTAACCCGTCCTCCATCCTCCATCCTCCTTTTTTTATTTTTTTTATTCGATATTCCCCTTTGATCTTCCTTGATATTTTTCGCCTTCTTATTCTTATTTTCTATTTGCTTTTTTTTTTTTTTTTTTTTTTCGTTTATGTTTTTTTACTTTTTATTCTGCCTTTTTTTTTTTTTTTTTTTTTTTTTTTTTTTTTTTTTTCGCCTTCTTATTCTGCCTTTATTCTTGTTTTTGGTTCTTTTTTCCTCTCGATATTTCGTATTTTTCGTCATTTTATTCTTCCTTTCTTCTTTTTGTATTTTACCGTCGTATGAATATTTTTTCTTCACTCCTCTTTCGCCCTTCTCTCTTGTCTTCTGTTTTTATTTTCCAGTCTTCCTCCTTATCTCCTAATTTTCCCTTCTCTTTCTTCTCTTCTCAGCCATTTTTCCAAAGTTATTGTTTCATTCATAATATTTTCTCTCTTTAAATAGTTTCCCCCTTCCCTTCGTACCTTCCTTCAAATGTTCTTTTTACTCCTGTATTTTTCTTGAATTTGTTTATCGCACATTTGTTTATTTAATCATCAATCTCCTGGTTACAGTACAATTTCGTTATGTATCTCTTCTCTCTCTGCCTTCTGTCACTCTCTGTAACTACTTGTATCTTAGGTTTCATATCCCATCCATTCTTTTCACTCCATCTCCCTTGTCTCTCTCCCTCTCCTTTCTCTCATTTTCCCCCTTTTCTCTCTACCTCTCCCTCTCCTTTCTCTCCCCTCTTCCCTCTCCCCACGTCTTTCTCTCATTTTCCCCTTTTCTCGCTACCTCTCCCTCTCCCTTTCCCTCTCATTCTCCCTCCAGCCATTCTTACCACTCCTTTTCTTCTTCCCTCCCCTCTACCCTACCATTCCTCCCTCCCTCCCTATACGTATTCTTGCCACTTTAAATTGAAAACATAGACCATTGTGTCAGGAGGGAGGGGAAGGGGGAGTGAGAAGGTGGAAGGGAGAGAGGGAGGAAGGTGGGAAAGGGAAGGATGAAAGGTAGATAGTTGAGAGGGGAATAAGGGAAGGTGAAGGAGTGAAAGGGAAGAATGAACAAGGTAAAGAAGAAGTGAAAGGTAAATAGAGAAGTAGGAGAAAATGAGAATGAAATATATGAGACTGGAAGAGAGAGAGAGAGAGCTAAAAATAAAGGGAAAGAAGAAAGAGAGGAAAAGAGAGGGGACAAAAAGATGCAAGTAAAGAAAAAAAAAATACACAAAAATGATAAAGAAAAGGAAAAGACAGCGAGAGCAAAAAGATTCAGAAGGAAAGAGATAATACAACTACAGCCATCATCATCATCATCACCATCATCATTATCATCATCATCATCATTACCATCATCATTATCACCCACAGAGGAGTTACTATTTGAGAACACCCACATCCACTCCACCCATACTCCTTCCCTCCTTCCCCTTCCCTCCTTCCCCTTCCCTCCTGTCCTTTCCCTCTTGTCCTTTCCCTCCTTCCCCTTTTCCCACTTCTCTTCTGCTCCCTCCTGTCCCCTTCCCCTCCCTCCTTCCCCTTCCCTTCCCTCCTTTCCCTTCTCCCACTTCTCTTCTGCTCCGTCCCCTTCCTCCTCCCTCCTGTACCTTCCCCTCCCTCCACCTGAGAGAGATGAATGGGAGTGGTGGAGGTAAAGGTGGGAGGGCTGATGAGGAAGGGGAGGACAGGAAAGAAGTTCCCCTCCTTCCATTACTCCCACTATTCTGAGAGAGATGGAGGAGGGGAGGGATGGTTAGGTGATGAAAGAGAAGTGAGGGGAGGTATTGAAGGATGGGTTAGGAGTTACTCGGAGAAAAGGGGAGGTAATGAATTGAGAGAAAGACGAGGAAGGGGACTTAAATTGGAGAAAAGTAAGGGATAGTAAAGGG
>JAWZYT010005542.1:2500-24308 GCA_034508575.1 Petrolisthes manimaculis
GAGAGAGAGAGAGAGAGAGAGAGACAGAGAGCGCTTTAATGTGAGAGAGAGAGAGGGAGGGATGTGTGAGAATGCATGTGTGTGTGAGAGAGAGAAAGAGAGAAAAAACGTGAGAGAGAGAAAGAATGTGAGAGAGAGAGGATAACACACACACATAGCCTACACACACATACGGAAAAAGAAAGAAAAACACAGAGAAATAAAAAAAATCATGAGAGATAGAGATGGAGTGACAATGTGAGAGAGTTGATATATGTGTAATACCGAGAGTTACACAGAATCACATACCACAACAAACCTTACGGTCCACACGGGGTGATCTGATTAGAAGGGTTCTGGTAGAGCATGAAATTCTCCCCAGTGATAGTCGTAGATAAGGATAGCAAAGTAGAAGGATCTTTGCCCACCCTCCACTCCCTCCGGCCTGAGCCGTACAGGAAATAAAGTCAGGAGTCAGAACCTTGTGGGGTTGGCAGAAAAAACTCCACAAGGAAATTTGGTAAATTTACAGTAAACCTGGGTTCAGTAAAACGTATATATTAGTATGTTTTACCACTAATTAGGACCATTCTAAGACTATTTTCTTCAATGGCGTTTCTCTCGGAAATGCCCCGTTTTCGAGATATGCCCAGTTTTCATACCCCATACAAACTTGGGGGAGAGCCTGGGAATCCGGGGTTTTGGGTGGGAGAAAACATGCTGTACACTATGGTGTTGCCTTTATAATATGTAATTGTCTTAAATAAACACTTGAAACCGGAAATAAAAGTGAAATAACAAAGTTTTCGAGACCGATACAATAAAATACAATTATAGCCCAAACAGCAGCGTTACAACATGTGTTGGCTTGGGTTGGGCTAGATACTCAAATCAAATGGTTATTTTGGGAATTAGTATTACCTAACCTGACCTGACCTAACCTAACCTAGACCTCGACAGACTACCGGGACCTAACCTGGGCTAACTACCGGGCCTAACCTGGGCATAAAACCGGTATAACAAATAGAAGTTACCGGGTAAATATCCAGGAACGTAGATGGATACAGGACGCTCAAACACAGTATTCCTAAAACAAAATATAGCCAATACAACCACAAGTGGCTTGAATATTACAACATTTGCAACACTGATAGTGTTTTCCCTGCACCCAAAACCCCGTATTCGCAGGCTCTCCCCCAAGTATGTATGGGGTATGAAAACGGGGGCATATCTCGAAAAAGATTCATTTCTAAGAGAAACAAAGTTAAGAAGTGTATTATAAAGGCAACGCCATAGTGTACAGCATGTTTTCTCCCACCCAGAACCCCGGATTCCCAGGCTCTCCCCCAAGTTTGTATGGGGTATGAAAACTGGGCATATCTCGAAAACGGGGCATTTCCGAGAGAAACACCATTGAAGAAAATAGTCTTAGAATGGTCCTAATTAGTGGTAAAACATACTAATATATACGTTTTACTGAACCCAGGTTTACTGTAAAAATACCGGAAATTTTATAGGAAAGATAGAAAGTAGTTGAAATTTGGCTAACTTGCCACCTGTAATGGGCAAAAAATATTCATTAGTAAACATCAAAAGTCGGGGATTAGACGCCTTTGATTATTTTAAATACCTAGATTAAGTCGTCTCTCAATCTACGTTGTGCTAATGGGAATAGATTCAATTCATTTAGCCGCTCATCATACATTTTGTTTCTTAGACTTGGTATCATTTTAGTAACTCAATGTTGGAGTCGTTCCAATTTTGCTATATCTTTCTGGTAGTACGGGCACCAGGCTTGGACACAATATTCCATAAGGGGACAGACCAAGGAATTATACAAAGTGAGGATTGTGTCTTTAGACTTATACTCGAATGCTCTGCCAATAAAGCCGATGGTTTTGTTTGCTTTCTTAATTACTTTTGTACGCTTCTGACTGGGCTTTAGGTTACTCGATATTGTTACCCCAAAGTCTTTCTCTCGATCTACGCTTTTAAGTTGATTACCATTTAACGAGTAGTATGCTGTTATGTTACGATGTCCGATGTGGAGCACTTTACATTTATTTGCATTGAAGGACATTTGCCAAGTTTTCGCCCAATTTGACAATTTATCGAAATTATCTTGCATTTCTTTAGTTTGTGCGTTAGTGCTGTATTTGCAATTTTAGTGTCATTGGTAAGCTTCGATATTATGTATGAGGGACCTTCGTCTATGTCGTTTATGTAAACTAGGAATAGGATTGGGCCTAAAACTGACCCTTGTGGCACCCCGCTCGTAACGCCAGTCCAATTAGATGAATTACCATTTATTACGATGCGTTGTTTTCGGTTTCATAGCCAGTTCTCTATCCATCTTACGGTATCGCCTTGGATTCTGTGTGATTATATTTTAGTTATTAAATGTTTATGGGGAATTTTGTCAAAGGCCTTTTGGAAATCTAGATAAATTATGTCAACTGCTTTACTCTTGTCATATTCGTTGAAAATGTCATTTAAAAAGTCTAATAGGTTTGATAGACAAGTGCGTTTATTACAAAAACCCATGTTGAATGTCTCTGAAAAAGTTGTTTTCCTCTAAGTGATTTGTAAGTTTATCTCGTATGATTGTCTCTAGCATTTTGCATACGACTGAGGTTAGGCTGATAGGGCGATAGTTGCTAGGTAAAGATTTGCTGCCTTTTTTCAATATTGGTGTTACGTTAGCGAGTTTCCATTCATCAATTATTGTTCCAGTGTGTAAAGAATAATTAGAGAGCAGAGTCAGAGGTTTAACTATTTCGCTTTTTGAGAGAGAGAGAGAGAGAGAGAGAGAGAGAGAGAGAGAGAGAGAAAAAAAATGAAGAGAGAGATGGAGTGACAGTGTGAAAGAGTTGATAAATGTGTAATACTGCAATGCAATGCGAGCGACACATTGTGGGGCTGGTGAGTGAGTGATGGAGTGTGGTATCATCTCATTAAGGCCATTGTCTGCCTGCTGGGTGTGGAGGTGTGGAGGCAGAAAGGTTTCGTCTCAGATTCTTAATTGATTTTTTGTTGTTGTTGTTGTTTTGGAATATACAGATTTTTTTTACATTATTATTATGGTGTAAGGTGTTTGTGTGTGTTTGTTTGTTTGTTTGTGTGTTGGGTTAGTGTGTTTGTCTGTCTTTCTGTGTGTTTGTGTCTTTCTATGTGTTTGTGTGTGTGTCTATTACTGTGAGTGTGTTTGTGCGTGTGTGTGCAGTACTTTAATGGTCTTGGCGCCCTTTCGAACCCCTGCCACTCCCTCTCCATCCTTTCACTACCCCCCCCACACACACACACTTTCACACACAGACACACACACACGCACACACCTATTACAAATGAGGGATTACAAGGATTCGTGTATTGTTCAGTATGGATTACAGTATTTCTTTCTGAACACTGTATTGTATTGTAGATCATACATACATACATACATACATACACAGACATACATGCATACACAGTCATATATACAGACATACCTACCTACACATACATACATACATACATACATATATAGACATAAGTACATATATACATACATACATGCATACATAAATAAATACACATACATAAATACATACATTCATGCATACATAAATAAATACATATACATAAATACATACATACATACATACATGCATACATACATACATGCACGCACAGACAGAACTAATGAAACGCATTTGTATAAAAACGTAAAGAAATATTCACTTTTAAGTACAGAAATGTTTACATACATATATATTGTACACACACATATTCACACACACACACACACACACACAAACACACACACACATATATATATATACACGCCCACTCACCCATATACACACTACCCAATACACACACACACACACACACACAAGCAGAAATATTTACACAGAATTTTTTACACACACACACATAAAAAAGCAGAAATATTTACACACACAATTTTCGCACACACACACACACACACACACACACACACACACACACAGTCTCTCAGTGTATCGTTCAAGAGTGTGGAAAATGCACGAGTGAAATGAAAAGTTGGTGGAAAGTGATGCTCGTAAATGTGATGAGATAATGGAGGAGGAGGAGAAGGAGGAGGAGAGGAGGGAGAAGAGATTAGGAGAGGGAGGAGGGTAGGAAAGAGAGGGAAGAGGATAAGGAAGAGGAGGAGGATGGTAGGAGATGGTTAGGAAGGGTGGAGGAGGAGGAGGGAGGAGGGTAGGGAAGAGAGGGAGGAGGGTAGGAGGAGGAGAAAGGAGAAGGATTATGAGAGGAAGAGAGATGAGATTAGGAGAGGGAGGAGGAGAAATTTAGGATAGAGAAGAGAGGGTGGAGAGGGTTAGGGAAGAGAGGGAGGAGGATTAGAAGAGGAATGAGAGGGACGAAAGGGTTAGAGAGGAGGAGGAGGAGGAGGAGGAGAGTGAAGGAGGAATGAAGAGGAGAGAAAGGATGATTAGTAAGAATAGGAGGAGGATAAAGAGACTGAGGGGAGAGAGAGAGAGAGAGAGAGAGAGAGAGAGAGAGAGAGAGAGAGAGAGAGAGAGAGGAGAGGGAACTATTAGGAAGTATGAGGAAGAAAGAAGAATGAGAGGAAGGATTATGAAGTGGGATTAAGAGAGGAGAGGGAAAGGGAGGAGGAGGAGGAGGCAGAGAGGAGAGGAGAGAGAAAGGAGGAGGAGGAAGTAGAAAGGAGAGGAGAGAGAAAGGTGGACGAATGAAAGAGACGAGAGAGAGAGGAAGAGAGGAGAAGAAGAGAAAAGAGAAAAATGGAGGAGAGGGAGAGAGAGAGAGAGAGAGAGAGAGAGAGAGAGAGAGACGAATGAATAGTTGTAGAAATTGGAGGAGTGGTTGCATTTTATTTATACCTCTAATATGTTATGGGTGAGTGAGGGGAGGGGAGGGGAGAGGTAGAGAAGGGAGGAATAGAGTTACATAGAGTTACATAGAATCACAGACCACAACAGACCTTACGGTCCACACGGGGTGATCTGATTAGAAGGTTACTGGTAGAGAATGTATTTCTCCCCAGTGATAGTCGTAGATAAGGATAGCAAAGTAGAAGGCTCTCTCCCCACCCTCCACTCCCTTCGGTCTGAGCCGTACAGGAAATAAAGTCAGGAGTCAGAACCTTGTGGGGTTGGCAGAAAAAACTCCACAAGGAAATTTTATAGGAAAAGTAGAAAGTAGTTGAAATTTGGCTAACTTGCCACCTGTAATGGGCAAAAGTTATTCATTAGTAAACATTGTAAGCCGGGGATTAGACGCAAGGTGTTTATTTAAGAGACGTTTGAAGCTGTCTACAGTATTACAGTCTATTACGTTACTGGGAAACACCATTCCATAAGTTGACGACTCTGTTAAAAAAGAAATTCTTAGATTCATGTGAATTAAAAGATTTACCTATGATTTTGCAGCCGTTACCACTCATATACTTTGATTGGTCGATAGTGAAATATTTGCCGCAGTCCATATTACCTATGCCTTTGATTATTTTGAATACCTGGATTAAGTCGCCTCTCAATCTACGTTGGGCTAATTCCAATTTTACTATATCTTTCTGGTAGTATGGGTACCTGGCTTGGACACAATATTCCATAAGGGGACGGACCAGGGAATTTTACAAAGTGAGGATTGTGTATTTAGACTAATACTCGAATGCTCTGCCAATAAAGCTGATAGTTTTATTTGCTTTCTTAATTGCTTTCGTACACTGCTGACTGAGTTTTAGGTTACTTGATATTTTTACCCCACGCTTTTAAGTTGATTACCATTTAATGTGTAGTTTCAGTTACGTTACGATGTCCGATGTGGAGCACTTTACATTTATCTGCAGTGCCAAGTTTTCGCCCAATTTGACAATTTATCGAGATTATCTTGCATTTCTTTAGTTTGTGCATTAGTGAGTACTGTATTTGCAATTATATTGTCATCGGCAAACTTCGATATTATGCATGAGAGACCTTCATCTATGTCGTTTATGTAAACTAGGAATAGGATTGGCCCTAAAACTGACCCCTGTGGTACGCCACTCGTAACGCCAGTCCAATGGACTTGTTGACGGTAAAAAAAAAAAATTATTAAATAATTTACATCGTTAATAAATGAGCTGAATTGTTCTGTTATGTAATTTATTTGACAAAGAAATATAATGTTTTGCATATAAAAGCCATCAAAGTTGCACATAATGAAAGTTGATGGCACGTATCCATGACGTCACTGGCCATATACCCAGGCCGCGCCAACATTTTTTACCTTAGAAAGCAAGAGATTGTGATGTTTAGGGGAGATGTGCGGTATTACTGTGCTTTTACGGAGAATATACTTCATCTTCACCATGCCAGCCAATAGCCAACAATGGTGTTTTGTCCCTAAGTGCAAAAAACGAGTAGAAACGCTCCAGAAAAGAGAATTATTAGTGTTGTGTGTAGTAACTCTGTAGTAGCTGTCGGTACACATAGGGCTGGTGACGTCACGAAACAGTGGGAGGTACGATGTTTCTCCACCACTTAATTACCCTTATTTTCATATGGGAAAAATATTGGTATCTCCATGATCAGGAGTGCTAATTTTATTGTATTATATACTTTGTACACGACCGTCAACCAGTCCATTAGATGATTATCCATTTATTATCACACGTTGTTTTCGGTTTCTTTCGGTTTGGAGAGTGAGGGGAGGGAGGGAGGGATAGAGAAGGAAGGAATGGAAAGGTGGGGAGGTGGGAAGGAGTAGGGAAAGGAGAGGTGGGAAGGGGTAGGGAGGGGTAAGAAAGGGGAGGTGAAAGGGAAAAATTGTGAGAGGATGGAAGGAGTAGGAATGGTGAGAGGATGGGAGGAGTAGGGAAAGGAGAGGTGGGAAGGGGTAGGGAGGGGTAAGAAAGGGAGAAAAGGGAGAAGTGGGGTGAGAGGAAGGGATGGAGGGAAGGGGTAGGTGGAGGCAAATTTACTCTGCACATTATTAGGGGAAGGTGAGAGGGATGGTGTGTGTGTATGTGTGTTCGTGAAGAGAGAGAGAGAGAGAGTAGGCTTGTGTGTGTTTGTGTGTGTGTGTGTGTTTCTTCCATAAAATCAATAAAATATGTATCCTCTAGTCTAGTGTCTTGCCGAGAGAGAGAGAGAGAGAGAGAGAGAGAGAGAGAGAAAATAGCGTGTGTGTATGTGGCTGGAAAGTGTGAGTTGCGTGCATTTGTTTAAACTGTTGTGGGGGCGTAACTCGTAAAAGTTTTGAGAGCAGGTGTCGTGTGTGTGTGTGTGTGTGTGTGTGTGTGTGGGTGGGTGTCGGTATACAGTATGTTAGCGTGTGTGTGTGTGTGTTTGTGTATGTATGTTAAGGTGCCGTGTGTGTGTGTGTGTATGTTAAGGTGATGTGTGTATACGTATGTTAGTGTGTGTGTGTGTGTGTAAAATTATTGGAACGAGTGTTATTTTATTTTTGCACCTTTAGTTAGTTACTGAGATGAGGATTACAATTTAAGCTGATATTCTACACATGAAGCTGAACGGATTTTCTACATCTTAAGTTGAGCTAATTTTCTTCAGCTTAAGATTTGCGGTTTTTTTTCTTTAATCTTCAGTTTACCGTATTTTCTCTATTTTTAGCAAGTTACTGAAAGGGGGTTGCAATTTTAGCGTATATATATATATATTTATTTATTTATTTATTTATTTATTTATTTATTTATTTATTTATTTATTTATATTGTTTTTACATTTAGCTTGTTATTGAAAGGAGGGGGGGGGGGGTGCAAACTAAGCTATATTAATGCACCTTCAACAAATTATTATTGTAAATGTTGCCAACTTAACGTTATATGTACAGTTGGCCACAGAATTCTTACACAGGCTATATGTAAAGTGAGGTAATTATTCTGTAAGTATTGCAATTAATGGTCTACCAAATGACTCAGTAATTAACAAAACAACAAACCCAATAATGTTATATTGCAATGAATGGTCTACTAAGTGATTCGGTGATATTTGTTAATTAATTAATTTATTTATATATATATATATATTTTTTTTTTTTTTTTTTTTGCTATTCGGGAAAGTTCTATATAAAAATTTAAGATCACCAAAATAATTTCACATATCAATACCAAAAAAAAAATTGATAATAATAATTACAATTTACCTACTAATAATATTCATCAACAACAAATTAGACTTCTATTTACTATGCACTTTAATTAAAACTGTGAATTACCAATAATAAATTTTCTCATCCAATTAGGCTAATAATCATATACCTAAAAATTAATATATAATTATAGACTCGCTATATTTATGTTGCCTCAACATAATTTATACTTTGGATTAGACTATAAATATATATAAGTTTGTTTGGAAATATTTTAAAGTTTGACTACCTATGTTTGTTTAATATATTATAAGTTTGGAAATGTAATAAAGTTTAAATAAAATGTCTAATCAGTATTTTATAAGCTGGAAAAAAATATATGAGTTTGTTTGAAAGTGTTTTTAAGTTTGAATATCATGTTTATTTTATTACTGTTTATAAGTTTGTAAATGTGCTGAAGTTTAAATACAGTCAAATGTTATTTTTTAGTAAGGTGTATATAACTGAGACGTGTTTTTCTGTTGTATTTCCTCAGTCTATACAAACCCTTTGGAATAGTTAGGCTAGGTATGGAGGGGCTATGAGTGTGTGTTTTTTAGTGTGTGTGTGTGTGTGTGTGTGTAAGACCAAAATCACTTATGCTATCAAACTCACATCAATCATCCACCACATACATACATACATACATACATGTGTGTGTGTGTGTGTGTGTGTGTGTGTGTGTTTCGTGGTAGTATTTGAAGGACTCGTTTACCTCCATTTTATTGACTACAACACAGGGTTCCTTAAAAGGATACTAGAAGGTTTTTTTTTTTTTTCTCTAACTGTCCCTTTTTTTTGTTTTCATTTGTTACCTTTTTTTTTCATGTTACTTTTTTTTTTTTTTTGCTTACTGGCCCACCTCTCAGTCTCGTTCTTCCTCGGGTGCCATATAACCTCGCTGTTGCAGTGCCTAATATAATCAATCAAATCAAATCAACCTTGGTCTACAGTTTAATGCTTACCAAATTAGATTGATAATAAATAATAATAACAAATAATCACAAATATTTTACTAATGATAAGTAGATTATGATTATGATTATTATTATTATTATTATTATCATTATCATTATCATTATTATTATTATTGTTATTGTTATTGTTATTGTTATTATTATTATTATTATTATTATTATTATTATATTTTCACTGTGGTAATGTTGTTATTTTATTTCGTGTTTCTTTCAGGTAAGTGGCAGAGACAGAAGGAAGGAGAAAGAAGGAGAAGGAAGGAGAAAAAGGTAAGGGGAAAGAGTGGTGGGAAAAGGAAAGAGAAAAGGAAGAAGTGGGAGAAGTTACGGGGAAAAAAGGAGAGGGAGAAGGTAGGAGAAAGAAGAGAAGTGAAGAAGGAAGAGGAAGAGGAGGAGAATGGAGGAGGAGATGAATGTAAAAGAAAGAGGAAAAGTATGGAGGAGGAGGAGGAGGAGAAGAGAAAGTAAGAGAAGGAGAAGTGAGAAGAAAGAAGGAAGGAGGAGGAGAAGGGGAAAGTAAGAGAAAGAGTAGAAAGTAAGAGAAAGGTGAGAAAAAGAAAGGAGGAGAAGGAGGAAGAAGAAGAGAAGATATTGTACGTACAGACTGAGACAAAAGTTTCGTTACATAAATAAATAAAAAATGATTTAATGAGAGTAAAAAATAAACTGAGGCAACAATAATTTTGGAAGACTACTGAATCCTCCAAACTATTCCAGGAAACACAATAGTAAACAATATAGGAGTTAGGAATCTGTTTTGTAGCATAATTTGGAGGAATCAGCAGCCTTAAAAAAAATAAATAATAATAATAATAAAAAAAAAAAGTTTATTATTCTTACTTGTCGTGTTGTGAAGTGATAGATAGATAAGTGTTTGGAGATTTTGAGGGCTACTGAATGCTCCAAACAATGCCAGGAAACGGAGTGTGAGTAAGGTTTGTGTTGTGTGGCATAGTTTGGAGGAAGCTGTAGCACTCCAATTCACCCACCAGATATTATATTATATTTAGGAGCTTTTAAAGAGAACCCACCTGTACAGTGCTTCCTGGGTGCTGGGTAACTGACACACACACACACACACACACACACACACACACACACACACACACACACACACACACACACACACACACAGACAGACAGACAGACAGATAGTAGGATACACTCACAGACACACACACACAGACAGATAGTAGGATACATTCACATACACACACACACAGCAGACATACAGACAGACACACACACAAACAAACAAACATACATACACAGTAAAACACACACACTCGCACTCAGTAAGACAGACACACTCACACAGACAAACAGACAGACAGACAGACAGACAGTAAGATAGACAGACAGACAGACAGTGATATAGACAGACAGACAGGAAGATAGATAGACAGATAGACAGACAAGCGTGTAATAATGTGTGTGTGTGGTATAATGACAGCAATAAAGAGGACTATACCATTCTCTCTCTCTCTCTCTCTCTCTCTCTCTCTCTCTCTCTCTCTCTCTCTCTCTCCATCAATTAACCACTTCTCCTTCTCCTCCTTCAATCAGTGGGTTTTTGCTGTGTCTAACTAAACTTCTTCCCTCAATCCTCCTCTCCTTCCTTCCTTCCTTCCTTCACTAATTCCTTCCTTAATACTTTCTATCCTTCCTCCTCCTCACTCTCCATTCCCATTAGTCCTTCTTCTTGTTCCTTCCTCCTCCTCCTTCTCCTTTCTTCTTTCCTTCTTTTTACCTGTCTTCCTTTCTTTCTTTTTCTTTCCTTCTTTTTTCCTTTCTCCTTCCTTTCTATATCCTTCGTTTCATCTTCCTTCCTTCCTTCCTCCCTTTCTTCCTTTCTTCTTTCCTTTCTCCTTCCTTCCTTCCTTCCTTCTTTCCTTTCTCCTTCCTTCCTTCCTTCCTTCCTTCCTTCCTTCCTTTCTGTTCATCCTCCTTCCTTCCTATCTTTCTGTTCTACCTCCTCCTTCTATCATTTTTCCTTCCTGTTCTTCCTCCTTCCTCTCTTTCTGCTTTTCCTCTGTTCCTTCCTTCTTCAATTTATTTATTTATTCATTCCTTCTTGTCGTCTGGCCTCTCTCTCTTCTCCTCCTTCTCCTTTATCAATTTTTCACTGTCATCTCTAATACACACACACACACACACACACACACACACACACACACACACACACACACACACACACACACACACACACACCACCTCACACATATACCCTACCACACATACCCACTCTCCCCTCCCCTCGTCTCCCCTCGTCTCTACCCTCCCCTCGTCTCCCCCCACATACAAAAATATATACATATATACATAATATATATACATAAATATAACATGAACGCTCGTCTGTAACATTTTCAACACACGAGTTCCTATTGGCAGGTGAATTTATCCATAATTGACGGATTTTGTAACCTGCTTAGTAAATATCAAGGACTAACAAGGTTAACTGTAACGAATACATTTTATATAATACGATAGCCAGAAATCCGATGTGTGTGTGTGTGTGTGTGTGCGTGCGTGTGTGTGTATTTGTGTGTGTGTGTGTGGGGGGGGGTTAAGTGTGTGTGTGTGTGTGTGTGTGTAAGTGTATTTGTGTGTGTGTGTGTAAGTGTAATTGTGTGAGTGTGTGTGGGTGTGAATTTGTCAGAGAGAGAGAGAGAGAGAGAGAGAGAGAGAGAGAGAGAGTCTGGGTCATGGTGTCTCTGTCTGTGTGTATGTATGTGTGTGTGCGTACCGGCATCCATGGGTGTGTGTATGTGTACATAACTTCATATATATATATATGTGTGTGTGTGTGTGTGTTCATATCTGTATGTATACGTCTGTTTGTGTTCATATATGTATGTATATGTATATATATATGTGTGTGTGTGTGTGTGTGTGTGTTTGGGTTATACACTGAATTATATAAAGCACAATTAATTTACGTGAAACTGACTTCAATTATTTGTTTGTTTATAATTTTAGTGAAACATGAATCTTTATTTATTGGGTTGAAGCTAACATCAAAATTTCGTATCGATTTTATGTCAAAGTGAATGTAATTTTTATTATTATTATTTTTGGTGAAACAGACTTCAATTTATTTATATATATTTTATAGGACAAACTACCTATTTTTTTTTATCATTATTAATATTTTAGGTGAAACTTACTTCAATTTTATATAGATATACTTTTTAGTTAATCTGACTTGAATTTATTTTATTCATTAGTTTAACTGTAATTGGCTTTTCACGTATTTTCTCACACAATTTCTCACTTGCCTACTCACTCACTTTCTCACAATTTCTCACTCACTTTCTCACAATTTCTCACTTAATTTCTCACACACTCACTCAATTTCTTACTCACTTTATCTCACACTCTCTGTTTTCTTACTCTAATTTTCTCTCTCTCACTTTCATTTTTTTTTTCGGGATAAATTTCTTTCACTCTTTCAGTCTCTCACTCTCTCACACACACTCAGTTTCTGTCTCACTTTCACACTCATTTTCTTGCTCACTCACTCACTCACTCACACTTTATTTCTCGCTATTTTTTCCCTCCCTATTTTTTTCCTCACTATTTTCTTTCCCTCCTATTTTTTTCCCATTTTTTTCCCTCCCTATTTTTTCCCTCCCTATTTTTTTCCTTTCTATTTTTTTCCCTCCTATTTTTTTCCCTCCCCATTTTTTTCCTTCTATATTTTCCATCCCC
Organism: Petrolisthes manimaculis; assembly: GCA_034508575.1. Classification (NCBI taxonomy): domain Eukaryota; kingdom Metazoa; phylum Arthropoda; class Malacostraca; order Decapoda; family Porcellanidae; genus Petrolisthes; species Petrolisthes manimaculis. The sequence continues at coordinate 15,289 of JAWZYT010005542.1, forward strand.
ATTTTTTTTCCTTCTATTTTTCCCTCCCTATTTTTTCCCTCCCCATTTTTTCCCTTCTATTTTTTCCCTTCTATTTTTCCCTCCCCATTTTTTCCCTTCTATTTTTCCCTCCCTATTTTTTCCCTCCCCATTTTTTTCCTTCTATTTTTCCCTCCCCATGTTTTTCCTTCTATTTTTTTCCCTCCCCATTTTTTTTCCTTCTATTTTTTCCCTCCTAATTTTTCCCTCCCTATTTTTTCCCTCCGTATATTTTTCCCTCTGCATTCATTCTTTCGCTGTCTGCATTTTAAGTTTCTTTCACTAACTACATTATAACTCGATCAAAATCTCTTTCTCTAACTCTCTCTCTCTCTCTCTCTCTCTCTCTCTCTCTCTCTCTCTCTCTCTCTCTCTCTCTCACATTAGGACAAGTGCATACACATACTCTGTTTCACACACACACACACACACACACACACACACACACACCACAGACAACCACACACTCATTTTCTTTCTCACTCACACACACTCACACACACTCACACACACATATACATGTACATACAATTTTTTTTCTCTTTCTCTCCTATCTTCCTCACTTTTAATTCTCTCTCTAACTCACTGCCGTGTGGAAATTGAGGGAATTATCTCCAGTGAGGCTCAGTTCTCGCTTTTTCACTCACTTTCTCACTCACTTTTTTATTTGTTTTCTCGCTCTCACTTTCACTCACTTTTTTACTCACTTCCTCACTCACTCTTTCACTCTCTTACTCTTTCACTCGCTTTCTTGCTCTCTTACTTTTTCACTCTCATACTCTTTCACTCGCTCTCTCACTCTCACTTTCACTCACTTTCTCACTCACTCTTTCTCACTCTTTCTTTCCCTGATTTGTTTTTATTCTTAGTTTCCCATACTTTTCATTCTCTCACTTTCGCATTCTGTTTCCCATTTTCTGAAAATGGAGAGAGAGAGAGAGAGAGAGAGAGAGAGAGAGAGAGAGAGAGAGAGAGAGAGAGATGGATGAAGGGGGAGGAGATATACAAATGAAGAGAGAGAGAGAGAGAGAGAGAGAGAGAGAGAGAGAGAGAGAGAGATGAGGGGGAGAAAGACAAATGGAGAGAGAGAGAGAGAAAGAGATGGATGAAGGGAGGAAGAGAATAACAAATGAAGACAGAGAGAGAGAGAATCCTTATTATATTCACTCTAAGAATGGCAAGCACTGGCAATATACGACTGCAGTAAAATATAAATGATGGTGTGATTATTTCAGGGGAGAGAGAGAGAGAGAGAGAGAGAGAGGAAGTTGAGAGAAAATAGCTGAGTTGTGTGTGAGAAAGGAGAGAGAGTAAATGACTGAGTTGAGAGAGAGAGAGAGAGAGAGAGAGAGAGAGAGAGAGAGAGAGGGAGAGAGAGTACAGGAAAGAGAATAGATGTGTTTGTATGTGTGTGTCTGCGTGTGTGTGTATATCCAAACCAACCAAACCTAATCAACCCAACCCAATCCAACCCAACCCAACCAAACCAAACCCAACCAAACCTAACCTACCCTGACCCTACCCTGACCCTACCCTGACCCAAATCAACCCAAACCAACCCAACCCAACCCAACCAAACCTAACCTACCCTGACTCAACCCAACCCAACCAAACCCAAATCAACCCAACCCAACCCAACCCAACCCAACCCAACCCAAATCAACCCAATCCTACCCTGACCCAACCAAACCCAAATCAACCCAACCAAACCTAACCCAAATCAAATTAACCCAAACCAAACCAACCCAAACCAACCCAACCCAACCCAACCAAACCCAACCCAACCCAAATCAACCCAAACCAACCCAACCCAACCTTCCTGTTTTACCTCACCGCAAAAATGAGCATTGATCTTATAAACTATGCAAAGAATATTCCTTAACATTCTCCACAAGCCTCATATTACTTCAAGAGGAAAGAAAGAGATGTGGTTAGGGAAAGAGATGTGGTTTGGGGAAGAGATGTGGTTTGGGAAAGAGATGTGGTTTGGGAAAGAGATGTGGTTTGGGAAAGAGATGTGGTTTGGGAAAGAGATGTGGTTTGGGAAAGAGATGTGGTTTGGGAAAGAGATGTGGTTTGGGAAAGAGATGTGGTTTGGGAAAGAGATGTGGTTTGGGGAAAGAGATGTGGTTTGGGGAAAGAGATTTGGTTTGGGGAAGATATGTGGTTTGTAGTGCATTATGGCTGTTGTTTTTCTTTAATAGGTGGGATAATAAATGGGATTGATATTTTTACTGGTTGATAATTAGGGAGGCTGTTGACTACTCCTAATAGTACCATGAAACAGATTGATGCAGTGTAAATGTAAATGATGTACACACACACTCACAAACACACTCATGCACATACACACAATGACACATTATGATCACTCACACACACACACACACACACAGATAGTAAACACACACACAGAAGGTAAACACACACACACACCAAGAGACATATGCTAACACACAAACACACACATACACACACCAAGAGACTTATGCTATCTCTCTCTCTCTCTCTCTCTCTCTCTCTCTCTCTCTCTCTCTCTCTCTCACACACACACACACACACACACACACACACACACACACACACAACATAAATCTATCTAAAGGGACACATAATTATACAGTATATACCACATACCGACCCAAAACACACCTATTGTCACACCACTTGTCAACAACAACAACAATAACAATGTCAACAACAGCTACAACATTAACAACAACAAATATACACTCTCTATTTACACACACACACACTCACACACTCACACTCACACGCACTATCGCCTGTACATTTATTATCACACACACACACATTCACACACACACACACACACACACACACTGTAAATCCATCAAGGGTATATCTTTAGAATTTAGGGTTATAAGTTCAAAGCAAAAGTGTGATGTCATATCGAGGTCTGGTCTGGTCTTCTCTCTCTCTCTCTCTCTCTCTCTCTCTCTCTCTCTGTTTTTTCATCTTTTATCTACTTTTATCCTTTCATCAATTTTTCTTTCCGTTTCTATTTATTTCTACTTTTTTTTGTCTATTTTCATTTCTGTAATTATCATCAACATCCTCTTTCATTATTCTCTGCCATCATCATCATCATCCTTCTTCTTCTTCTTCTTCTTCTTCTTCTTCTTCTTCTTCTTCTTCTTCTTCTTCTTCTTCTTCTTCTTCTTCTTCTTTGCCTTATCCACCAATCAGAACTCGGGGTAAACAAAGACTGGCTTCACCAATCATGTAGCTAGGATCGGAGCAGCTCAGGAAAGAACCAATCAGGATTAAGAGAAGAGGCGACGGGGATTAGCCAATGGGAGACGCGATTACAGAGCCTCTCATGCCCGAGGTGGCAAAAAGGCAATATATAGTGGCGGGGAAAAAAAAGCGCGGGAAAGGAGAGAGAGAGAGAGAGAACAAAAAACGCGGGAAAGGAGAGTGAACAAAAAACGCGGGAAATGAGAGAAAAAAGCGCGGGAAACGAGAGAAAAAATACGCGATAAAGGAGATAATTGCGCGGGGAAACGAGAGAAAATAAATGCGGGGAACTAGAGAAATAAATAACGCGGAAAATGAGAGAAAAAATACGCGGGAAAGGAGAGATAAAAAAGCGCAGGAAACTAGAAAAAAAAAAACTCGGGAAAGGAGGGGAAAAGTCGGAAAACAGGGTGAGATATGGAGAAAGGGGGAAGAGAGGATGAGAGTTGAGAGGCAGAGAGAGAGACAGATGTGTAAGATAGGAGAATGATAAGGAGAGGGAGAGAGAAAAGGAAAGAAGTGGGAGGGAGAAGGAGAGTTGTAAGGAAAAGGAAGGAAGGTGTGGGAAGGAGAGGAAAAGGGGAGATGTATAATAAAGGAGGGAGTGAGGGGGGAAAGGGAGAGAGGTGTACAAAAATAATATGCAGGATTGAGAGAGAGAGAGAGAGAGAGAGAGAGAGAGAGAGAGAGAGAGAGAGAGAGAGAGAGATGAAAATTCACCCACGCGTCAAAACAATTTTTTATTTTTTTATTATTATTATTATTATTATTATTATTTATATATTATTATTTATTATTATTTATTATTATTTATTATTTATTATTAGTATTATTTATTTATTATTATTTATTATTATTTATTATTATTATTTATTATTTTTATTATTATTATTATTATTATTATTATTATGAACTCTGAATATAATCGCTTTACTCTTTCTTTATTAATCCTCGTAATACAGTGAAGGAATTAATTTCACCTGTCGGCCCTACTCAGATTATTAAGACTGCGTGTGGGTATATTTTTTTTGTTTGTATTTTTGTTTGTTCTTATCTTTTGTATCTGTTGAGGTCAGAAGTGTACAGCCACAATCAAATAACCACCGACGCTTTCCTTCCATCGTGCAAATAAATCAGTATCATGTAAAAATATAATCCTACAACAACACCTTACGTCAACTCAAACAACCCCCTCAATTATTATTTTTTATGAGGTGCTGCAAGATCATACACGTGTTGTTCTTTATTACCAAGATGTTTACTACGATGGATGGAAAGTGTGGGTGGATATTTGATTGTGGCTGTACATACAGTATATTCTCACAAAACACTCATGCATACGTAGACATACACATATACATACAGACACATACAGGTAAATAAATACTCATTTTCTATTTTTTCACACACCACACACACACACACACACACTCACACACACACACACACACACACACACACACACACACACACACATAAATACACACACACACACATAAATACACACACACAGGGCTGCACTATGTTAAATAAACCGTTTATTATTATTATTATTATTACACACTCACACGCTTTCCCCTCTCTTACACACACACATACAATTTCTCTTTCTTTCACACACACACACACACACACACACACACACACCGAGTAATATAACCCTTGACTCAACAGGTGGTGGTGGTGGTGGTGTAAGGATTAGGTTATCTGCATCATTCTCAAGTAAATCCCTGGCTCTCCCTCCCTCCCTCTCTCTCCCTCTCTTTCCTTCCTTCTCTCCCTCCCTCCCTCTCTCTCCCACTCTTTCCTTCCTTCTCTCCCTCCCTCCCTCCCTCCCTCTCTCTCCCTCCCTCCCTCCCTCCCTCCCTCTCTCTCTCTCCCTCCCTCCCTCTTCCTCCCTCCCTGGCTCTCTCTAGCTCTCCCTCCCTCCCTTCTTCTCTTTCCTTTCCTCTCTCCCTCCCTCTCTTTCATTCTTTATCTTCCTGTCTCTCTTGCCTCCCTTCACTTTTATTTTCCTTTCTCCTGACCTCCTTCACACACACACACACAAACACACACACACACACACACACACACACACACACACACACACACACACACGCTACCACTACCCCTAGCCACCACCACCACTACCACTACCACCAAACTAACTAACTAACTACATAACCTGGTCTATTCTGGCCTAACTCAATTTATTATCATTTATTATATTTTTTCTTTTCTTTTGGTGTGTGTGTGTGTGTGTACGAGTTGAAGGGGAGATTCTCTTGTTGGTAAATTGGAGGACTACTGATTCCTCCAACCTATGCCAGGAAACAGACGACCTTAATGTCACTTCTAATAGGGAATGTGTTTCGTGGCATAGTTTGGAGGAATCACAGACCTTCCCTTCACCTATATATACTTTTCTTTCCCTTCTCCCTTCTTTTTCTTTCCCTTCTTCCTTCTTTCTCTTTCTCTTCTTCCTTCTTTCTCTTTCCCTTCTTCCTTCTTTCTCTTTCCCTTCTTCCTTCTCTCTCTTTCCCTTCTTCCTTCTTTCTCTTTCTCTTCTTCCTTCTTTCTCTTTCCCTTCTTCCTTCTTTCTCTTTCCCTTCTTCCTTCTTCCTCTTTCCCTTCTTCCTTCTTCCTCTTTCCCTTCTTCCTTCTTCCCTTCTTCCTTCTTCCTCTTTCCCTTCTTCCTCCTTCCTCTTTCCCTTCTTCCTCCTTCCTCTTTCCTTCTTCCTTCTTCCTCTTTCCCTTCTTCCTTCTTCCTCTTTCCCTTCTTCCTTCTTTCTCCTTTCTCCTTCCTTCTTCCTTCGCCTTTCTCTTCGTCTCTACATTTCGTTCGCTTCTTTCTTCTTTCTCTCTCCCTTTTTCCTTCTTTCTCTTTCCCTTCTTCCCTATTTCTCTCCATTCTTTCTTCTTTCTCTCTCCCTTCAGCATTCCCCTATTTAATTCGACTTTTCCTCTTCCTCTATTCACCTTTCTTTTTATTTTTCCTTCATTCTTTTCTTTATCTTCACCTTTCCCCTTCCTCCTCTATCATTCCTCTTTTTTCAGTTCTTCTTTTGTATTCTTTTTCTCTCTTTTCATCCTCCTCTCCCCTCTTTCTTTCCACCTATCCTTTTTTTATTCCTTCCATGTTCCCTCTTCTTTTATTTTCATTTTTACTTTTTTCCATTTTTCACTGCCCATTTTTTCTTCCACCTTTCCTATTCTTCCTCCTTCCATCTCTCCTCTCATTCCATCTTTTCTCTTCTTCCCACATTCCATCCTTCCCCTCCTTCCTCCACCCCTCTCTCCCCTCCTTTTCCCTTCCTCCTTCCTTCCACCCCTCCTCTCCTTCCACCCTTCCTCTCCTCCTTCACTCACCCCTTTCCTCTCATTCCAACCCTCCTCCCTCCTTCCTCTCTCTCTTCTTCCCTCCATCTCTTCCTCTCCCTCCTCTTCCCTCCATCTCTTCCTCTCCTCTTCCAACCCTCCTCCATCCTTCCTCTCCCTCCTCTTCCCTCCATCTCTTTCTCTCCCTCCTCTTCCCTCCATCAGTTCCTCTCCCCTTCCCACCCTCCATCACCAAACTTCCCCCTCCCCCCCTCCCCCCTCCCCCCCATTCTGTCTCTTACACCTCACAACTTGCTATAATTCATCATAACTTTATAATATATAGAGACCAACTTGTGTGTGTGTGTGTGTGTGTGTGTGTGTGTGTGTGTGGCGAGGAAAGCTGAAATAAGTGGAATAACTGGAAAGGAGATAGATAGATAGATAGAGAGAGAGAGAGAGAAAATATAAAGAGAGAGAGATAGAGAAGAAGAAAGAGAAGTAAAAGGAGAAGGAGAAAAGGAAGAAAGAGAAGTAAAAGGAGTAGGAGAGAAAGAGTAAGAATAGGAAAGAGAGAGAGAGAGAGTATAGATAATAATAATAATAAATACTTACACTTTGAGAACCTATACTATACATTGGAGCACCTTGATTCCTCCAAAGTATACGAGAAAACAGAACCGTAATGATGTACCTCCTGCCTGCCTGCCTGCCAGTTGCTTGAAATAGTTTGGAGGGAATCAGTTGCTCCAGATTTACCACCACTGTAACCTCTACTCCCTCTCAAATAGAAAACTTATTTATATATATAATTTTATTTCCTTCGTGAAAAAAAAAAAACTTGTGTAATAAGAGTTTCCACGTGATGAGGAATTTTTCACCCAATATATATTTTTTGCTATTTTTGTATTTGATATTTGATTTATTTACTAGCTATTTTTTATATTTGATTTGATATTTAAGTTATTTGTTATTTACTGGCTATTTATTTGTTATTTAATTTATATGCTATTTAATATATTTGCTATTTACTGGCTATTTTATTATTTACTGGCTATTTTACTGGTTATATTCTTATTTACCTTAAATTATATACATGATGGTGATAATGATGAAAGATGGGACGGAAAATGCAGAAAGATGGAGATGGTGGTGGTGATAATGATGTTGAAAGATGATGATAATGGTGAAAGATGATAAAGATGAAAGATGGTGATAATGATGAAAGATGATAAAGATGAAAGATGGTGATAATGGTGAAAGATGGTGATGGTGGAAGATGGTGATAATGATGAAAGATAGTGATGATGATGGTGAAAAATGGGAAAGATAATGATGTATAAATATGGTGATAATGATGTTGAAAAATGATGATAATGGTGAAAGATGGGAAAGATAATGACGTATAAAGATGGTGATGATGATGGTGATGATGGTGATAATGGAAGGTGAAGGTGGTTACAAAGGTATGGTGATTGATTTATCCATACTGACACAGCCACTTCTTACCTGAGGATGAGGGGGGAGGGGGGGGGAGGGGGGGATGTGAGAAGAGAAAAAGAGGGAAGATGTGGGATGAGGGGAGGGCGAGAGAGAAAGAGGGGGAAGGAATAGGTGGGGAGGGAGAGGGAAAAAGAGGATGTGGGGTGATGGCTTGGGGGTGATGGGGATGTGGGAAGAGAAAAATAGGGGGAGGAAAGAGGGGGGGTGATGGGAAGAGAAAAGAGAGAAAGAGAGAGAGAGAGAGAGAGAGAGAGAGGAGAGAGAGAGAGAGAGAGGAGAGAGAGAGAGAGAGAGAGAGAATAGTAGAATATTATAAAGGAATACAAAGGAATTACAAACAACAATAACAACAACAACAACAACATCAATAAACCACTTGTTCCTTGTGAGGTTGTTTGGTTTAAAGTAAGGAGAGAGGAGGAAAGATAAAAAGGAAAGGAGTAGGAGGAAAGAGGAGGAGGGTAGAGAGAGTAGTAGTAGTAGTGGGAGGAGGAAGAGGAGGAGGAGGAGGAGGAGGAGGAGGAGGAGGAGGAGAAGGAGGAAGAAGATAGAGTAGGAAGAGGAGGAGAAGGAGTAAGAGAGAGTAGAAAGAGGAGGAGGAGAAGGAGTAAGAGAGAGTAGAAAGAGGAGGAGAAGGAGTAAGAGAGAATAGAAAGAGGAGGAGGAGTAAGAGAGAGTAGAAAGAGGAGGAGGAGTAAGAGAGACTAGGAAAAGGAGGTGACAAGGAGTAAATAAAGACAGGAGTAGTTAGAGTGACAGGATCAAGGCGACCTACACAGACACATGATGTAACACGTGAAGAGAGAGAGAGAGAGAGAGAGAGAGAGAGAGAGAGGAAGAGGTAAGGTAAGGGATAGTGAAGGTGAAAGAAAGAGAGAGAGAGAGAGATGAGGGGAAGGGGATGAAAGAAGGGGAGGAAGGAAAGGAAGAGAGATGAG
>JAWZYT010005543.1:0-47643 GCA_034508575.1 Petrolisthes manimaculis
GGGACAAAAACAAAACAAAACAAAATGAGTTTGGTGGTTTAAAGGGAAATACAATGTGAACTAAATAAATATCAGGTATGGAAACAGAAGACACATGACGTAAGAATGAATAATTTAGATCATAAATAAACTGATACGTAAATATAGACAAACTTAAATACATACATACATGCATACACATATCTACACACATACTGTCCAAATATATTGCAAATATTTATACCAACTAAAAGAGAGATAAATACAGTATATAAAGAGAAGAGGGACGTAAAGAGGAGAATAAGAAATAACCTGACACCAGATATAAGTGTGAAATGCAAGAAAAAAGAAAGACAGAGAGAAAGAGGAGACGGGAAGAGGAGGAGCGAGGTTACTTGCTTGTCAGGGTGAGGGGATGAATGGGGTGAGGGGATGAATGGGGTGAGGGGAGGGCGTTGTCTCTTGTTCCGTGCTGAGAGGGGAGGGAGGGGGAAGGGGGTGAGAGAGGGAGGGAGAGAGGGAGGGAGTAAGAGAGGAAGGGAGGGGGGAAGGGGGTGAAAGAGGGAGGGGGTGAGAGAGAGGGAGGTGGTGGCTTCAGGGGGTCATGTGTTGTTACTGATTTCACACACACAAAAAAAAATCATTAAATAGTTTCCCTCAAAGTATATGTAAAATTTTGTTGCATATATATAGTGTGCAGGAATCAGTCAACAGATTCCCTATATACTTTCTCTATCATCTCTTTTCATTCCTTTCCTTCATCACAACTCATCCACGCATCTTCCTTCTCTCTCTCCATCCCTCCCTGCCACACCCTCCCATCCTCCCTCCCTGCATCTTCCCTCCCGCCTCCTCCCCTTCGCTTCTCCTCTCCTCGTGTTTATATTGTTGGAGTTTTATCCTGGTTCTCGTGCACCTATACGACCCCTGCTACAGCGACCCTCAGCCTCATTCACGTGTCCCCACTAATGTACATATTAATCTGCCTATCCCCCCGCTGGACCCCACGTGGTACATTGTGTCGTTATCCTCCCACGGGGGGGCGCACCGCTCCCTCAAGTGTCGCTATATCATCAACCCTCCCCTCCCCTCCCCCTCCCCTCATCCCACCTCACCCTCGCAGTGGCAGTGATTACCCTCGGCTTGTGTTTGCAGGCAAAGGAAAATCGAAGCAAGTTTCGTTTTTTAAAAGATGTGCTGATTTGGTCTTGTGTGTGTGTGTGTGTGTGTGTGTGTGTGTGTGTGTGTGTGTGTGGTGTGTGGGTGTGTGTGTGTGTGTGTGTCTGTGTGTGGGTGTGCAGGCAAAGAGTAATCAATATACTTTGAGTCTCTCTCTCTCTCTCTCTCTCTTCTCTCTCTCCTCTCTCTCTCTCTCTCTCCTCTCTCTCTCTCTCTCTCTCTCTCTCTCTCTCTCTGAGATGAATCGGAAATATTTTTATACAGCAATATTTCATGTAAGCAAGGACTCCGTTTGAAAAATAGAAATCTGAGAGAGTAAGATTAACAGGTAATAATAACGTAGAGTTTTATCTAATGTGTAACCAGACCAAGTTCTCTATACAAACACACAGCCATACAAGTGAATCTACAACATCTTATACCTGTGTTTGTGGCTTCATTATGATCCCTATACTGAACTTGAGAAAACATTGATATTAAGACTATAGATAATGAAGCTCGACTCACAGCAAATTAAATCTCGACTAATTAGAATTACTCCTTTAATTTATTTCGTTCCCTTTTCCTTACATAATCAGTTTTCTTTCGTCATATTCAAGTCCAATTCTCCCAATTTCTTTTATTCCCACTCCGTTCTTCTCTTTCTCTCACATACCGTACTTGGCTTTCTTTCTTCACCTTCCTTTGTCATTCTTTCACATCAATTATCAAATTTTCTGTCTTCTTCATTTGTCTTTATTCTACACATTCAGGGTTTTTTTTCATACTCTTCCGTTCCTCCTACGCCTCCTCCTCCTCTCCTCCTCCTGACCTCCTTCTCTTCCTCTTCATCTTCTAACTCTTCTTTCTCTTCATCTTTATCATATTATTCTGCATCCTGCCCATTTTCCCTTGACCTTTCTTTCATCCTCAGACGCCAGAGTTCCCAGACAACAGAAATTCATCCTCGTTCTCTCTCATTTCACTATCTATATATCTTGTCCTCTTCCTTACCCCCTTCCCCTCCCCCGTTTCCTCTCTCAATTCTTCCTTCCTCTCCTACCCCTCCTCCTCCTCTCTCTCTCTCTCTCCTCTGTCTGTGTGTGCGTGTGTGTGTGTGGCTCTCTCTCCTTCCTTCCTCTTCCTTTATCCTCTCTCCCCTCCTCCCCTTACTCCTGCTTCCCTCCCAATTCCTTCTCCCCCTATTCCCCACACCTACCTACCTTTCTAACCTCCTCACACACACCCCACCCTTCTTCCTTCTTCCTTCCTCCTCCCTCCTCCTTCCTTCCCTAGAGCCCCGTTCGTCTTCCTACTTCCTTCCCTCCTTCAACCCTTTTCTTCCCAGCGAGGGGGGGGGGGGTGCGTGGGGGTGAGGGGGTTTGAGGGGGGGTGACTCTGACCTCCACCCTGACCCCATACCAGCCAGTGAGGGGAAACTGACGAGTGTTAAAAATCAAGAGAATGTACAGCTGTCTTCTGGGTGGTGACGGAGTGTTGGCGAGGGGACGGAAGAAAATAGATAGATAGATAGATAGATAGATAGATAGATAGATAGATAGATAGATAGATAGATAGATAGATAGATAGATAGATAGATAGATAGATAGATAGATAGATAGATAGATAGATAGATAGATAGAGATAGATAGATAGACAGAGAAGGCGGAGCTAGGATGTAGGGAAAGAGGGAAAGAGTAAAAAAGGTGGTTAATGATAAGGAAAGAAGAGAAAGGGTTAAGTTGTAGGAAGGTAAGAGGAAGAGATCGCGAAATAAATATGAAGAAAGCAGAGAAAAGGGATGAATAAAAAGATTAAAAAGAGAATGCAAAGGAAAGACAGGTAAAACAGAAAGACAGAGAGAGAAAGAGAGAGAGAGAGATTGGAAAAGAGAGGAAAGGATATGGAAACACAGATGGTTGGAGAGACACACACACACACACACACACACACACACATGAAAGAGGAGAGAGAAATGCGATGAAAGGGAGGGGCTAAAACACATACTGCATGGGACAGAAGAAGGAGGGAGGGAGGAGGGAGGAGGGGATGAAAGGGGGGAAAGGGTAAATGGAGACGAGGGGGTTCAAGAGAGAGAGAAAGAGAGAGAGAGAGAGAGAGAGAGAGAGTGGGGGGGGGGGAGAGATATTATAGTTGAGGGAGACGAGAGAAATGCGGGGACAGAAAAGGGGTAAAACATGTACTATAGAGGGAAGGGGAGGGGGGAGGGGAGAAGGAGGAGTAGGGAAGGAGGAAGAGGAGAAGGAGACAGAGTGTCTTGTTGGGAAGGGACATGGGAGAGAGAGAGAGAGAGAGAGAGAGAGAGAGTAGGAAAGCGTACACTTGGGCAGGGTAAATGGATTTTGAAGATAAATATTGTTTCACAGGATGCTGAAAAAACGGAGGAGAGGGAGCCATAATTTCTCCGCCCCTCTTCATACATCATCGTGGGTGTCAGAAATCAAAGGATATAGATCTATTGACTACACACATACCTCAACCACACTTTCACATTTCTACAACTCTGTCTTACCCACCACGCGTAGGTATCTAACACTTACGTTCGTGTGTAGAAAGATTTCAGCACCACACGAGTCCACTGTAGGAAGGGAATAAAACAGATGTTGGTTGGTATCACAATAATTCCTCCTTTCTCTTATTAGAACCCAGGACGTAGAACTGAATGGAGGTGATGTTGATAATGAAAGACTTAGGCCCGAAAAACGAAAATAAAAGACACGAAAGAGGTGATGTCAATAAAAAAATAAAAATACAAGCCAGAAAAACGAAAATAAATGACACGAAAGAGGTGATGTCGATAAAAAAAAAAAAAAAAAAAAAAAAAAACACTCACACAGGCCCAAAAAAACGATCATAAGAGACACGAACGAGAGGCGACGATGTATGTGTCTGATGAATGAAGAAAGAAAGAAAGGACATAGAGGTGCATGGAGCTGATAGATGCGGGAATATTCATCGTCCTCATCACAACACAAAAGGCCTCGGGAACACAAATAACTTGGGACTGACGGGCAATATAGAATGGCAGGTCCTAGCTAGCTCTTGTTGGCCCAAGTGAAATATAATGCAGTGGAAACTTGGAACACCGTACGTACATACATTGAAGATTTCGTTTGTTTTTCCTTTATGTGGACGGACGGGACGCAGTGTGTGTGTGTGTGTGTGAGTGAGAGTTTGAGTGAGTTTGTGTGTGAGTGCGTGGCTGGGGGTGAGGAAGTAAGAGTGGTGAGGGCCAGAGTGGTGAGGACAGGGGTTAGGGTTGGGGTGAGGTGTTTAGCCAATGTGTATGCTAATGTCCGGACCTTACTTTTGGTGGTGACCCAAGCTGGCACAGGGAAGGAGGAGGAGGAGGAGGAGGAGGAGGAGGAGGAGGAGGAAGGTAAGGCTGGGAAGACCAGCATATACTGAAGGAGAAAGACGAATAATTATTAAAAGAGAACTGAGAGAGAGAAAGAGAAGAGGAGTTGCACAAACTGTAATTTAACTATAAAATGATTACTTCTTTATTCTCTTCTCTATTTATTCTGTCTTTTATTCCTATTTTTCCATTGACTCCCCATATTTCTTCCCATTCTTCCCATTTTTTCATTCACCCTTTCCTCATTTTTTCACCAACTCTTTCCTCTATCCTTCCCCTCGTTTTTTCCTCTTCCTTCCCAATCTTTCATTTCCTCTGTCTTCTCCCCTCATCTCTCTCGTGTCTTCTTCCCCCCCGCCCCCCAACCCCCCGCCCCCGCCCCCCGCCTGCTACTGACCCACAATGACCCGACGAGAGGGGAAGATCTCAGGGAAATGAGGAAATGTCAAGTGAGGGGCTCCGTTTTTTAACGCTCGACAAAAGTGTGAGAAAAAGCTAGAAGGGAGAGAGAGGGGAGGAGGAAGAGGAGGAGGAGGAGGAGAGATGGGATGAAAGAGAGGAGGAGGAGGAGGAGGAGGAGAAGATGTGATGAAAGAAGAAGTGATGAAGCAAGAAATGAGAGAAGGACTTAGATGAGAATACAAAGCTTCGAAGTTACAGAGCAGCAGACCTACTGATCATTATATACGAGGCAGGTTTTGGTCTATGCAACTAACTACTAACAGAGAGAGAGAAGGATGGAAAAGTGGAAGAGAATGGTTGATGTAAGTTGGGGAACCGAGAATAAGGGAATAACAAAGAGAGATATGAGAGAACGGTTCATGTGGCAGGGAAAGAGGAAAGGAAGGAGAAGGGAAAAGGGAGGGAAGGAGAAGGGAAAAGAGAGGGAGGGAAGGAGAAGAGAAAAGAGGAGAGTAGTGTGTTCGTGATAAGAGAGCTAGGATGGGTTAGAGGAGGGATGAGAGAGAAAAGATAATAGAAGGAGTTATAGAAGGAATGAGAGAAGTAGTGATAGAAGGGGTGCAGAGAGAGATGGTGGTGGTGAGTTGGGGGAAATGGTGGGGTTACTTTACGAGTCCTGGCCGTGATTACGCTTAATTACCCAATCACAAACCAAACTATAGGGGGTGTCGCGGGGAGGGGGGAGGGGAAGGAGGGAATAAAATATTTCCCTATCATAGTGATGGTGAGGGGGGGAGGGAGGTGGACAGAGAGAAGAGAAGAGGAGAGTTAGGGAGGTAAACAGAGAGAAGGAAAGGGAGAGTTAGGGAGGTAAACAGAGAGAAGAGGAGAGCAGAGCGAGGAAGGTAGACAGAGACAAGAGGAGAGTGAGGGATGTGGACAGAATGAGAGGGAGGGGAGAAGAGGAAGATTGTACATTCATGTGTCCAACTGTACCTATATAAAGTAACATTCATTGAGGAGAACGTATTTCCTAGTATACTTTGGGGAATCAGAGTAGCCCTGCAATTGACCATAATTAAGTTCTCTCCTTTTAATATACACATTAATGTTCAGGAGTGTACAGAGCAAATAAAAGAAATATCTTTACTTTACAGGCACTTTCTTCGCAATATACTCGTCCACATCCTTTAATTTGTCATGTGTGTGTGTGTGTATGTGTGTGTGTGTGTGTGTGTGTTAAGATGGGTGGAGTGGGCGTGGTGGTAGTAGGTGGAAAATAAGTGAGGGGGAGGACGGTTTGGGTGTGAGTAAATGGGTCGGGTGGTATGGGTGGTCAGGGAAGGTGTGGCCAGAGGGAAGGTTTGTGGGAAATGAGTGGGACTTTTAGATATGTGGATGTGACTATAGAAGGAATAAGTGGTCCATGTAAGTGGGGCTTTATGTGTATGTATTTGTGTGTGTGTGTGTGTGTGTGTGTGTGTGTGTGTGTCTGTGTGTGTCTGTGTGTCTGCGTGTGTGTCTGCGTGTGTGTCTGCGTGTGTGTGTGTGTAGCTTTATGATATGTGGTTGCGGTGGTATTCAATATGTGTGTGTGTGTGTGTGTGTAATTCTGGACTAGTGTTATGAATGGTGTGGGAGAGATGTGAAATATAGCTGGGAATGAGAAGTGAGTTTATATGCCTGGCAGGGGAGAGTACTGTGAGTGAGTGGGTGGGTGGGTAAGACAGGAGTGAGAGAGATGTGTGGGTGGGTGGTTGAGTGAGAGAGAGAGAGTAGTGTGGGTGTGGGTGAGAGTGAGAGAGAGAGTAGTGTGGGTGGTTGAGTGAGAGAGAGAGTAGTGTGGGTGAGAATGAGAGAGAGAGTAATATGGGGTGAGTGAGTGTGTGAGTGTGAGGCAGCAGCAGTAGGAGTGAGAGAGGAGAGGAGAGGAGAGGCAAGGCAAGGCAAGGCAAGGCGTCCCCCACCACAGCTGCCCGGTCCTTAATAATTCACCCTCTTAATGTAGTGACCCTTTTGTTTTAACCAGCACTTGGGGGGTGGGTGGAGGGGGGGTCAAATGAAGGAGGTTAGGGAGGGGGAGGGGGGAGGTGACTGATGATGATGGTGAAGGCTATGTATGGGTGGGGAGGAAAGAGGAGAGGAGAGGAGAGGAGAGGAGAGGAGAGGAGAGGAGAGGGGGGTGAAAGAGACCAGCCATAGGGAGGGTGAGGTTGAATAGGGTGTGGGATGAAGGGCATGATAGAGGTAAAGAGGTGGAGGAAAAGAACGTAAAGCGGCAAAGAAGAAGAGGCAAAAAGAAGGAGAAGTGTAGGTAAAGTGGCGAAGGGAGGGTGTGGTAAAAGGGTAAATGAAAGGAAGAAAAGAAGTGGAGAAGGGAAGGTAAAGGAACAGAGGAAGGGACAGAGAGGACTGGGACACGATGCAAGTTCGAGTTGACTGGGTTGGAAGTGTTGGGGAGAATTAATCTATCATGTATAAAGGTTAGGTAAAGAACAAACAATTATAAGAACCATACACATTATACGAAAGATGGGTAAAAAGTAACAAGTAATTAACAAACCATTATTTGGGAAAGCACAAACAAGATCTGACTAAAGAAGGAAGGAATTCAAGTAAGTTTTGGAATAATTGTATAGAAATTTGTAAAGGGTGAATAAAGCTTTAGGGAAGGTCAACAACGTGAATCACAAGAAGGGAGAAAAGAATTAGTAACACGAAAACACTCGGACACGAACATTAACTAACAAAATTACACTCATGTACACTCGTGATCCATAATTTCTGACCAGAGTGTGAGGAGCAGAAAGCTTCGACTCGCCTGGTATTGCTCATTTTCCCACTCAGTACACCTATAGAGGCTGAGTTCGAATGCTGGGTAGCCTATGTGTGGTTATCTGGATCTTGTGTGTGGTGCCTGGCGTTTGTCCCTGGTCAGAAATTACGTATCACGAATGTACTCATCACTATATTCATATTCAGCATCTATATATACCTTTCCTACTGACTGACCCCCTTCATTTTCTCAATACCCATGATTAATATTAAAAAAGGGAAATATAATTCACACATACATATACCACGGGCTATATTATATGCGGCAGGGAAGGTCTAGCTAAAAAAAACAAAAAAAAACAGAAACATGTGGTTTTCGTTGCTGCAAAAGACGAATAAAAAAGAGAGTAGACTAAAGTGAACAAATTTCATACTCAGGATCGTCGCTCAGAATTCAACCATGTGATGTGTTCCCAGAGACTGAATTATAGAACACTAAGGAAAGGAATGAGAGAAGGTGAGTTGATGATATTGGAAAAGGGCAAGTGATAAGGGGAGTAAAACATTAAAGGAGAGGCAGAGAAGGAATAAGAGAAAGGGAAATGAAGATATTGGAAAAGGGAGTTAAGAGATGAAAGCTAGGAATGTGTTGGTAGGTTAGGTTAAAGAGAAAAGAGGGACAGAGGGAAAGAGAGTTTGGCAGGACGTATAGAGAGAGAAGAGGGAAGGGGTGAGGGAGGGGAAGGAGAGTGAGTGAGAGAAAGGGACATGAGGTAAAACAATGCCCGCGTGGGGGGGTGTTCAGTCCAGGGGGCATATGTGGACGGGACAAGGGT
The DNA here is from genome assembly GCA_034508575.1 of Petrolisthes manimaculis. NCBI lineage: Eukaryota > Metazoa > Arthropoda > Malacostraca > Decapoda > Porcellanidae > Petrolisthes > Petrolisthes manimaculis. Next base: position 8,530 of record JAWZYT010005543.1, read on the forward strand.
GACGATGACAAGAGAGAGAGAGAGAGAGAGAGAGAGAGAGAGAGAGAGAGAGAGAGAGAGAGAGAGAGAGAGAGAGAGAGAGAGAGAGAGAGAGAGAGAGAGAGAGAGAGAGAGAGAGATAGAGAGAGAGAGAGAGAGAGAGAGAGAGAGATTAGAGGTTAACTTGGACTAATCCACTAACTGACATGAAAACACATACACACACACAAACACACACACACGAGAAGCTGAGTGGAGAGTGATTGTGTCTGTATGTGTCTGTGTATCTGTCTACTCTCGTGTATGTGTGTGTGCGAGTGTCTGTGTATCTATCTACTCTCGTGTATGTGTGTGTGTGTTTTTTACCTCCACAGTGGTTGGTTAGACAGACACACACACAGACAGACAGAGAAGCGACCACCCAGTACAGTACACACCTTGTTTGTTTTGCCTTAATTCCTCACTGCATATCATTATCCATGTTGTTGTCTTCTGCTACTCTACATCTATTTTCATTTTTATTCCCACTATTCTCATCTATTCTTTTAGTACATAAATGTGGTTATTACTCTTATGGCTGTGGTGAAAAGAAAAAAAGACCATGTGTGTGTGTTTGTTTGTTTGTGTGTGTGTGTGTGTGTGTGTGTGAATGTGTGTGTGTGTGTGTGAATGTGTGTGTGTGTGTGTGTGGTTATGTGTGTGTGTGTGTGTACTAATGAGTCTAGAGGTGTTGATATCACGGAGCAACAGCAAAACACACAAGCTTGCCCGTCAGGTAGTGTGGTGGTGATGGTGGTGGTAATGGTGGTAGTGGTAGTAGTAGTGGTAGTGGTGATGGCGGTAGAAGTGGTGATGGCGGTAGAAGTGGTGGTGGTGGTGGTGGTGGTGGTAGTAGTAGTAGTAGTGGTAGTGGTGGTAAGGGTGTCTGCTGCATGTCCTTGGCCTTATAATAAATAAACACTCATTAATTATATATACTCCCTTACTGAGTGTGTGGTACTTTCGTAGATACACTAACTTACACTTGAGATAACCTAGCATATTCCTGGATACCATAAAACAGACTTGTATACACTAAAAAAAACTACTTGGATACCATGAAATATACTTGAATACCTAAAAAGATACTTGGATATTCTAAACTATATATCAGAGTATATTTCTTACAACTGCAGTACATTAAATTCAGTTCCAGCAAGCATAATAATTTTGGGAATAAAAGTAACAGACAATACAAATAAACCAACCAGCAACGAACAATAAACTGGAAAAAAACAGAACCTGAAAGAAAGCAAATTTTAATAGAGGTACAACAACGGGCAGCAAGCAACAGGAACGAAGCACAGAGTGGACACAGATCCAGGCAGACAACAGCACTGCATTCAGAAGGATAGTGAGTCGTAAGAACACTCGTAAAATACGTATATGCCAAAAGTTGTAGCGGTCAAGAGTTGGTGTTATTGGGGATTACTGTAGAAGTTTGCTGGTCTCCCAGCAATACAGGACAGAAGACGTGACTACTACTATTATTACTACTACTACTACTACTACAATTATTACTACTACTACTACTATTACTACTACTTCTACTACTACTATTATTGTTATTACTCCTACCACCACTCCCACTTTTACCTTCACTACTATTACTAATATTACGATCACTACTACGACCCTACTACTACCACCACCACCATCACTACTACGTAACTAATCTCACAGCCACTATTCATATTATTTCTGTTCCAATCCTTTTAAACTATTTTCATGGAGTGATGGAGGTGGTGAAGGTGGTGGTGGTGGGCGTGGTGGTGGTGTTGGTGGTGGTGGTGCAGTGGTGTGTGTTCCCCGACCAAATGCTACTCACACATTTAATTATATAGCATCCTCCATTATGCAGCACTGACCTCCTGCTCGCCAGAATATATTCACTAATTTCCAATGCTAACATGATGCTTTTTCCCACCACAAATGATGCAGGATGTGAGAAATTGGACTCGGAGCCTTATATCCCCTTGGAATTGGGGCAAGAATCGAGTGCTGCATGAGACCGCGGTGACCACTAAACGAAACGCCACGTACGAGAGGGGATCTGCGCCCTTACGAACACGGGTCTCAGGGTCGATAACTGCCTGCTCCCTGAGGCTGGGGTCAGGAGGGCGAGTTCCACATGACCAATGGCAGCCTCGGCGACGCAACCAAACCTTCCGCTGACATTTGGGGTTGACCATTAATACTACAGGAGTCCGGACATGATCAATATCAGACACTCACACTCCAGGTACTGTTGTTGGTCTGTCTGTCTCTCATTCCAAACTCACTCCACTCGATTCTACTATGTTCTTTATTTCTTTAAGGGACCCTTCATGTGATGTAGTCAGAAAATTGGACATAAATGAGTGCTTCAAATATTGCCACGAAACACCACCTATATGGAAGGAGCTTGTTTCGTGGCATGGTCTGGAGGAATCAGAAGCCTCCAATTTTTACACAAGAGCACAGGGTCCTTTAAAGAGGAGAGGAAGAAAATACGAAATACTGTAGGTCACCTTCCACCTTCCCTCCCTCCATCCATTCGATTATCCTGGGTTCCTTTTTAGGAGGGGTGGATATAGTTGTAAAAGATGCATTGTACAGTCAGCTACACATGAAAGTATCTCATTTTTATGTGTGTGTGTGTGTGTGTGTGTGTGTGTGTGTGTGTGTAAAGCTCTAGGTAAGAAGGTTTTGCATTGTAATTCGTTGTCAATGTGTAGGAGTTTGAAATTCGAAAACTTGAAGATACAGAATGTAGGAAAATTAAGCAGAAATAAATATAGCAAGAAAGCAGCGTGGGAAATTTGTTTTGGGAAAGTCAGCTCAAGATGCCACGCCACTTGGAGTGTAAAGTTGGAATCAATAAGAAACAATAATAACAACAACAACAACAACAACAACAACAGGAATCAGATGAAAACAGTCAACTTTTTCCCCGGGTTTGGAAGTCGTTCATCGGAATTTAGGTGTTCGCTTATATTATGCACACTTTGCGAGCAGGAGGGACGTATCAGCCAATAATCCCCGATGGAGGGAATTGCTGTCTGAAGCGGAGTCACCTCGCCCTCATGGTCTCAATGAAAATATATATATATATATATATATATATATATATATATATATATATATATATATATATATATATATATATATATATATATATATATATATATATATATAAGTTACGAGCAACATTTTTTTTTTTCACGAGGAGTTTTCTAGCATCAAACATCGAATTATAAGATCAATGATGAGTCTATTTAACACTGAGAGGAAGGCATAGGAGATGATTCACCTGTTTGGCTTATATGTCTCTCCAGCTCGGAAAGGGTTGACAGTACATGCATGGGAGGGAGAGAGAGAGAGAGGGAGAGAGGGAGGGAGGAAGAAAGTTAGTTAGTTGGTTGCGAGCGAGGCTGTGTGTGTATGTGTGTGTGTGTGTGTGAGCGGAGCATTCTCTAGTCATGATTTCGACGGCTGGTTCGTGTAAGTGATAAAAGACGAGAAGTAATTACAATAACTTAGTCGGGAGGGAGGGAGGCAGGGAAGGAGAGTGAGGCAAGAGTTGAGAGGAGTGGAAGCGCTTGTAGTAATTAGTATAACGGGTTGGAGTGACACTATAGACATACATCACCATTAGTCACATCATTAGAACATTATTAGAACTGGTAAGAACAATGTTGGACAAATTGACTTTATTATTATTACAGCAGCAGCAGTCTGTTTATATAAATAAAATAATGGTCAAGTACAATATCAACTTGTGTAGCTTATAAAAACACATAATATGTTATTGCGAGAGAACAGAAATTATTGAACCTCTTGTGTATTTTAAGTGTAATAATAATAAAAAAGCAACTTATAAACAATGTAAATACTTAGAAGAAATAAAATCGAGTAAGCGTTGACTTAATGTATAGCACCAATATTATCATAGAAGAAAACACACACACACAAACACACACACACACACACACACACACACACACACACACACACACACACACACACACAATCGATCCGTGAGAGGCGACCACTGGACGGGAACAGAATCCATAATGTGATCCCTGAGAATTTCACTTAAGGGGAGTTTTCTTTGATTTTCTGGGTGAATGAATTACAGGCTACAGATTCCTTCAACCCTTGCTGAGAAACACGAGACATCAGTATAACTTTGATGGTTTGTGTTTCTTGGAACAGTTTGAATGAATCAGAAACCTCCACAGGCCTCATGAACTCACCACCTCCTCCAGATTGATTTGTGATCGAGGTGATGCACTCAGAAAATTTGAGGTAAATGAGTTCTTCAAATATTGTCACGAAACACCATCTATATAGAAAGAGCTTGTTTCGTGGCATAGTCAGGAGGAATTAGAAGCCTCCAATTTTCATACACGATCACAGGGTCCTTAAAGGGGAGCACCGTGATTCCTTCAAAGTATGCCAGGAAACAGGACCAGATTAACAAAAATAATGGTGGCCTGTTGTTTGGAATAGTTTGGAGGAATCATTTTCTCCAGATTTACCAACACTGTATATACCATTACCCTAATATGGGACTATACTAAGCACCTGAGGGAAGAAATAATTAACATAAAAAATATAAGTAATGATTATCGATTTTGACAGCAAACTCCAACAAGAGGTGAGAGATGTTTGGGTTCCCTTTAATGGCAATGAAAATGAACAAAAAGTAAAAAAAAAATATAAAGACAAAATAAAATAATCACAAAAGGACAATGCTGGCCACGAAAAGTTTTCATGTTTCATTATTTTATTTTTCACAAGGATATATATATATATATATATATATATATATATATATATATATATATATATATATATATATATATATCGAGAGGGCAAGTCCTCACCACCAGGCCAAGATGAGAACATGTGTACCAATCAGAGGAAATGGACACTGGAGGGAGGGAGAGGAGGAAGGAGGGAGGGAGGGAAGGAGGGAGGGAGAGAGAGAAGGAAGGAGGGAAAGGGAGGAGGGGAGGACAAGAGAGTGAAGGAGAGCAAAGGTCCAGTCATCTCTCTTATTTTCATTTTCCTTTTTGCTTGCATTTACTTTCCCTTTCTTCCTTTTACTCATCGTTCCCGTCCATCTGTTCCTCTTTTTATATTTTCTCCTCCACATCCACCTCCTCCTTCTTCACTTTTACTGCTATTTTTCATCATTTTCGTCTTCCTTTTCCTCTTCCCTTCTTCTTTAAAAAAAATTCCTTTCCTCCTCCTTCTCATTCTCTCCTCTTCCTGGTTTTCCGTCTTTCTCCTTCAACCTCTTCCTCTTCTTTCTTTATCTGATCCACATATTTTTCTTTGCTTTATTGTTCCTCCACTATTCTTTTATCACAGATCCTTTCCTATGTTATCTTTATGTTTCACTTCTTTAGTGTTCTGTCCTTCTCGTCCTCCTTCATTTGCTCTTCCTTCCTCTCCTTCTTCTCCTCCTCCTCCTCCTCCTCCTCCTCCTCCTCCTCCTCCTCCTCCTCCTCCTTCTCCCCCTCCACTCGCACCCACCCTCCCTACCCCCTTTCCTCCTCCTCCTCCTCTTCGGCAGTAAACACCACACAATAAAAATCCATGTTGTCCCTTCCTTAGCCCCAGTCGGAAGTCATGTCCAGCCTCCATCCAGCGATAAATTTCACACATGATCACTTTGTATCAATAAGTGAACCATCGCACCAACTTTTCCCCCTCCAGTCCACGAGAGCCGAGGGTAAATCTTCGGACAAGTTCCTCCCTCTTTCGATTCTCTCTTTCTTACTTCTACTGCTCTAGTCTACATCTATGGATCCTCTCTCTCCCGTCCTGTCCTCTCGCCACCTCTCTTCCTCTCCGTTCCTCTCATTTCCACTCTCATGATTTCCTCTCTCTACTCCTTTCATTTCTTCCTGGTTCTTCCCACCTTCTTCTCCCATCCTTTCATTTCCGTTTTTTCTCGTCTCCTTTTCTCCCCTCTCCTCTCTTCTCCTCCTTCCCGCTTTCTGAGAGAGTTGTTAGCAGGTGGTGGATTCTGTTCGACAATTTAGCTTCACCTCACCCTCCTCTGTTAGAACTATAAAAATATATAAAACAAATAAAATAAAATAAAATAAAAAATAAAAAATAAAAATAAATGAGAGAGCGAGAAAATGAGTTTATTGAAAGAAAACTTTAATGAGATGTGCGAGAGAGATGTGCTGCTGAAGGAAGCAATATGTGAGTGGGGAGGTGTGCTACTAACGGGTAATGAGTGAGTGCATAGCGTGAATGAGTGAGTAAAGGGATGCGTTACTGAGGGAACCCATAAGTGGAATACCGTACGAGCGACAAGTTGAGCTACTGAAGGGAAACTTATGTGTGGTGTGAGCGAAGAGATTTGCTACTACCGGGGGACGACGAGGGGAAGAGCCCTAGGTGATAAGTGGCCAATAAAGAAGGTCCCTCAGCGTCCGACACGAGGTTGTAAGAAGGCAACGGACGCCAGCCAAGTGTCAGACAGGCGTAACTGACCGCTCCCTCCCGTCCTGAATCCTGATGTGGCGGCGGCTCTCACTCACACTGCTAAGTTTTCCTTCCTTCTTCACTTGAATTCAGTCTTCCTTCGTCCTCCAGGTTGTTGTTGTGCGAGAATTGAAAGACACCGAGAAAGCCTTACCGTGCCATGAGGGCCCCATAGACGGAAGACGAAGAACGGAGGACGAAGGAAAAGATGAAAGTGTGATCCTTCCCCCCCACGACACTCACTCTCTGATTGCCCGAGGCTCAGATTGGTGGAAATCTTGAAATGTACAGGATAAACTTTTAGTGGTCGTGACCGTCATTTTTGAACAGAACTAATGTTTTTTTCCTGAACACGTATGCAGTAAGTAACATTATAACACATATAAGAAAAAAATCGTTATGAAAGTTGCATTTTTGTGTTGAAATGTTGACTTATTGGTATGAACATTTGTCTACTGAACCCGATGAAAGCAGAACCCTGGAAGTTACCACAGGATATACCATAAACCATCCAATGTTCGCATCTATAACTATATAATTATATAGTCTCGATTTCAGATGACAAATAAGAGTACCTACCGTTCGACCCAAGGACCAGACAGATTGTACGAATAAATAGACCAACCAACCACCCCAAGTCTACGGTCTGTTTACGCCCCTCTCAGCCCCAGTGGTCCGCGTCATTTGGTCCGGCGTAAAAGACTCTCAACGTGATATGACCAATTCACTGTTTGGGCTCCCAGACAGTGCCAACCCATAGGCTCTCACAAGGTCCAGAATCCTCCACTAAATATCCGTGTACCTCGCCCTAACGTTCAGGTCTGACTCGGTACTACTTTAGGTTGGAGTGGGGTGGGTTTTCTGACCACTGAAGGCCGTCTGGGACACCAATTTGTGTGTTTCATAACGCTTCTATTTTCGTCGTGTGAGTGGTCATGAATACTACTGAGAGTGAGTTATGTATGTGGTGTGAGTCTGGGAGGAGAAGAGGAGAAGAAGGAGGAATAGGAGGAGGAGATGGAGGAGGAGATGGAGCTGGAGAAGTAGGAGATAAAGGAGAAAGAGAAGGTGGAAGAGAAGGTGGAAAGGTGGAGGAGAAAGAGTTGGAGCTGGAGGAGTCGGGAAAGACTTGCAGATAGACATATAGACATAGAATGGGCGAAAGTATGGCCAAGTATATTAATATTGCTTTTTCTAAATATTATTATTATTATCAATATTATAATCATCTTCAGTAATAAGAGAAGCAGCCAATGTTATAGTCCAGCACAGACCTTCCTCAACAGTCTGCTTATCTCTGACTGTTTTTAATCCATTCCATTCCATCATATCGTATGTATATTATCTAGCCTTTTGCTTCTAAATCCATGATAAAAGAATCAATCAAGCAGCATAGCGTCCACTGTCCATTACAAAAATTACGATTTCTTCTCATTTTTTTTTTTTCGCATTTCTTTTTCTCTTCCATATACGTCACCCCCTCACATACAAAGCCTCCCTTCCCTGGAAAAAAAAAATAAGGGTGGAAATAAGAACATTCTCTCCCTTTTCACCTCAAGGAAGGAAAAAATGCGGAAGAGAAGCACAATGAAAAATAATAATACAAATGGACGAGTGAAATAACAAACAAACAACACCAGAGGAATCACCGACCCCAACACAGACCTTTATTTCTCTCTCTCTTCTTTCTTCCTTCCTTTTTTTCCTCCTTCCCTTCCCTCTCTCATTCTTTGTTGTTTCCTTCGTCTTTGCTCACTCATGTTCCTTCATTCTTTTAATTATATATTTACTTTTTTATTCCTACCCTTCTCTATCTTTAACTTTACACAAACACATACTCAACTAATACACTCTCTCTCTCTCACTCTCTCTATCTCTCTCTCTCTGTCTGTCTGTCTGTCTGTATGTCTGTCTCTCTCTCAGTTCGTTTTCATGATATCTACAGCCGTTGTCTGTGGTTGTCTGTCCCTCGTTGTCTTGTCTCCTCTTCCCTTCCTTCCCCTCTGCTGCTCCCTCGGTGACTTCCCTTCCTATCTCCCTCACCTTATCATCTTATCATCTAGTATCTCCCCCTTCTCCTCTTCCCGCTCTCGCTCTCACTTCATCTTCTTCTCTTCCATGGTCCCTGTCACTCCTTCTCTCACTCTCTCTCTCTCTCTGTGTCTCATTCTCTCTCGTGTTCCCTAGCTTCGTTCGCTCTTTTCTCATTCTATCTTCTCGTTTTCCTTCTCCTCCTCCTCTCCATTGTCATCACTATTCCTTCCTACTCTCTCTCTCTCTCTCTCTCTCTCTCTCTAATGATAAATAAAGCAAAATATAGCAAAAAACAATACCTTTCTTCCTTCCTTCCTTAGTCCAATGTCCACTGGGTTCTGTCCTCATCACAATCCAACTCAAGGAAGGGAGGGATGGAGAAGAGGGATGGGAGGGTGGTTGGAGAATGGATTGTTAGGAGATATGGAAGGAAGGTGGGAAAATGGGGAGGGAAGGGTGATTGGGGAATGTGGAGATGGGGAAAGGGGAAAGGTGGAGCAGGAGGGGAGTGGGGACCATTGGGAGGGAGGGATATTGAGTGGGGAGGATGAGGAGAGAATGGGAGGAAAAAGATGGGGCAGAAAGGGGGAGGAAAGGGGGATGGAGGGAGAGGGGGGAGGAGGGAATGGGTGTAGAGCCGTCTTAGGTATGCGGACCGCGACACGGCTTTGAAAACTTCATTTGTGTCCACTCCCGCGATTTGGGATGCAGGTGGCGGGACGAGACGAGGCCGGCGAGGAGGGGAGAGTGAAATTTGGGTTTGCGTTTGAGTCTTATCCCCTCCCTTGGCGATTTTTTTTTTTTTTTTTTTTTCTTATTCTCTTTTTTTTTTTTTTTTTGAGAGAGAGAGAAAAGTGTTTGTTTTTCCCACCCTCCAGTTGTTGTTGTTGTTGTTGTTGTTGTTGTTGTTGTTGTTATTTGTTGTTATTCTATGTCAGTCTTATAGGTAATATATTTTTTAGTAGTTTGGTTAGTTTCATATTTTGTGGAAGTTATAGGTATACGTAGTTATACAAAAACAGAACTAGAATTCACAAAAAAAAAAAAAAAAAAAAAAAAAACTCATAAATTCTCAGTGGTGTATAAAATCTATCATTATTTTTTTTATTTTTTTTAGCGAACCAAATAAGGGGAAGTATTATTTTTTTTAGCTAACAAAAAATAATACAGGGAATAATTTGTATAGAGTTGGAAATGCCTTCAAGGGTCTTCATTTGTTATGTTGGAAAATTGATGAGTACAAATTCCAGCCAACTGAGTCATTCACAAAACAAGACTCCACCAGTATTTGATATTGATGTTTCCTGGCAGAGTTAGGAGTAATCAGTTTGCCTCTACTTCCCCGACAACTCCACATGCAGGCTACATATGGGGGTAAGCTAATATATATTTTGGTACATCAGAGTGCCTTGATTCCTCCAAAGTATGTCAGGAAACAGAACCAGATTAGTAAAAAATAATGCTGGCCTCTTGTAGCTTGGAATAGTTTGGAGGAATCAGTTGCACCAGATTCACCAACGATGTACAGCCGACAGCATAAATTCACGTCCATCTCGTGTATTTAATAATGCTAATAATTATGACCAGATAGTCGAATTCTAATCCAGTTTCTATCCAAACAACATGTGTAATTTATAATATGTGAAGTATATATGTCATCTCTGCATTCAAATTGTGTTACAACATCAATATAGCTCATACGTACATACATACATACATACATACATACATACATACATACATACATACGTAGGTGGAAATTAAGCGAACTTATGCTACCGACTGTACTATATCCCCTTAAGAACTTGTATGATTACCTGACCAGTTGTAATGCGATTGGGAGTGTCTCTTTCCTCACCTCAGTCGACCGTGAAATTGCAAATCACGACCCTTAAGGTAGTAAGTAATACGCTTTGGGTACAATAGGGCGCCTTTAATTCCTCCAAAGCACGCCAGGAAACAGGACAATATTAAATAAAACTATAATGGTGTAATGTTGCTTGGAATAGTTTGGAGGAATCATTGGCTCCGGATTTACCAACACTGTACACTTCCCCCCTTTAAACAACAATGTGGACCACACCTCAACACAGTCCTCCTCTCTACAATGTGTACTATAGACTTACTACCTACACCATGAAATATAACATGTTGATTACGGGTTAGAAGGAGAAAGGGAGAGGGAGAGGATGAGTACTGAATTTGCACACGTAATTGACATAATTCAGGAGTACTTCGCAGACAAAGGAGTGAAAGATATTGATGATGATGATGATAAATGTCTGAATGATATGAAATTATCTCAGCTTCTCCTCTCACCACATTTACTATCTCTATCTATATATTTATTTATTATTCGATCTTTGTCAAATTTATCTAGGCAAAATTTTAGGCCTCAATCTAAGCTACCCTAACCTATAAAATATAATTAGGGATACGAACTAATGCCTCCGTCTGTTCAGGTTGCTACAGCTGAGAGAGAGAGAGAGAGAGAGAGAGAGAGAGAGAGAGAGAGAGAGAGAGAGAGTGAGTGAGTGAGTGAGCGTCCGGCCAGACCAGTTCGTTGGTTGGTTCGACAGTCCCTGAGAACACTCCCTCGGCAACCGGTTTTCCTGCACGGTCACCGGTCCCGTCCGCTGACCAATAATCAATATTTCTCCACTTCATTAATGCCTCATCTCACGGCCAGGGTGGTGGGGAGGAGGGGTAGAACAGAGGGAGGGTTGGGACAGGATTTGTATATGTGTGTGTGTGTGTGGAGGGGGAGGGAGGGAGGGACACTGAAAAAAAAGAAATAAAGAAAATGGTCTGGTTTCGTAGTACAGTGTTTATACGCCTGGCTCCCTCCTTTTACCTTTTTGTAAGTCCATCGAGGTTCTCCCACGCATTCCTCTCTTGTCCACCATCGCTTTCTTTATACGCTCTTGTTTCTCATGCCTCGGTGTTAGTGGTGATGGTTAGGGCTGGTTATTCAAGCGAGATCTTGAAAGTGGGTTAGCTTGCGTTAATTTAGACTATGATTATCAGTGAATATATATATCATAATACTGACGTAACCTAACGCAGCACATCATAAGTATAATGTATCCAAACATAAAACAGTCTGGTTTGAACTAATCTACTCTGACATAAGTATAGGCTACTGATTTTATCACATATGACAATCCATATCCTTAATGTGGACAAGACAAAGGTGGATGCTAAAACTCAGGATTATATCTCAGTGTTAAGAGTATAAGAACGTATTCTACTAACTGAAACAATTGTACGACTAATAGTTTCCATACAGTTTGTTTATACGAGCACTACCCGTACCTACCAAGGGATTGAAACACTGAAGTACAACATAATAATTTAGACGCCATGGATGCTATTCCCGAGGTCGAGAATGAAAGATTAAATGTTATTGAGTCCCATCCCAGTCACTTTTGATAACAAGGAGTGATTGATCAAGACGTATTCTCGTGTTCTACTCCTGTTCTCGTGTTCTACTCCTGTTCTCGTGTTCTACTCCTGTTCTCGTGTTTACTCCTGTTCTCGTGTTCTACTCCTGCTACACCACGTGGCCCAGGTTTGTTCATCCGTGTGTTGGTTATAAGATGTTGGTGGTCATCTTTAGGCTGGTCCAACACTTTGCCAAGAGTCTCAAGGCCAGACTATTATTTCATATCCATAGCAAGAGCGTCGCGATGTTGGAAAAATTTACATTAAACAAAGCTATTAAAATTACATACCAGTAATATTGAAGTTTAAATACATCTGAAGCTATATAATTAATCGCTAAAGTATCCGATATCTTTTTAGTAAACAGTATCAATGAGACCGACGAGACTAGATAGACTCCATAACCCAAACATAATCATAATTTCCTTACAGATTACATCCACGACACAATATCCTCGGCCACTGAAATTGGGTCATTAAATTAATAAGTATGGATTGTCAATAGTGCATTTCTGTGATTGGAAGGCAAGGCGCAGTGAGAGAGGTTACTGCTACTACTAGTGATGAGAAAAACATTATGAAAATTTTGTCAAGCAGAGGCGTGTAGAGGGTGTGGTGTGGTGTGGTGTGGTGTGGTGTAGTGTGGTGTGGTGTGGTGTGGTGTGGTGTGGTGTGGTGTAGTGTTGTGTAGTGTGGTGTGTCTGGATGCTGTGGCTAAATGATACCTGTTGCAGCCAGACCAACTTGACACACACAAAGGTGGAGTTGAAACCCTAGTGAAGTCATTGATGTATGTGTGTGTGTATGTGTATATATTTATGTATAAATATGAATGTGTATTGAGTGTGTATGCATGTATATATGTGTGTATATATATATAAAATATGTGTGTGTATGCATGTACAGTATGTACCGGTATGTATATATGTGTGTATACCTTATGTATAAATGTGTGTGTATGCATCTACAATATATGTATATATGTAAGTATATTTGTGTGTGTGTGTGTGTGTATATGTGTGTGTGTGTGTCAAACAGCGTCGGTCTGACCCTAATGAGGGGAGGTGGATGCAAGGGACCAGCGTGGCGGGGGGTAATATCGCTAAGAGCCTCGAGGTGGACAATGGTGTGTTGCCCTCCTCTCCTCCCACACCCTCCCTCCCACACCCTCTCCTCCCTCCCACACCCTCCTATCCCCCCCTCCCTCCCTCCCTCCCTCTCCCTCCTCTCCCCTCTCGACCCTCTCACACCCTCCGCTTTCCACTCACCTCTTTCTTCTCCTTCCTTTCGTCTCTCCCTCCTCCTCCTCCTCCTACTTCTCCTCCATCTCTTCTTTTTCCTCCTCTTCCTAATCATTCTACTCCCCCTGTTCCTCCTCTTACCACTCTTCATTCTCTTCCTCCTCCTCTTTCTCCCCTCTTCATCTTCTTCTTCCTCCTCGTCAGTTTTCTTGACCACACTCCTTCGACACACAAACTTTCTCAATAATGTCATCATCATCATCATCTAGCAGCCTCTTCTCTCTCTCTCTCTCTCTCTCTCTCTCTCTCTCTCTCTCTCTCTCTCTCTCTCTCTCTCTCTCTCTCTCTCTCTCTCTCTCTCTCTCTCTCTCTCTCTCTCTCTCTCTCTCTCTCTCTCTCTCTCTTTGTTCGGTTGGTCTGTATGGTTGTCGTTGTGTTGGTGTATTTGTTCGTTTTGTTGTTGACGTCTTTCCTTCGCTTCGCTATTACTGCAAACCCATTTATTTTCTCTCTCTTATCTTCTATGTTATTGGAGTCGTATATACTAGCCTCTTTGTCACTCTATACGTCTGTCTGTCTGTCTGTCTGTCTCTTTGTTTCTGCTTCTCCCTCTCCGTCCCTCATTTCCCTGCCCAGTATCTCTCGAATTGACAGTTCCTCGATAAAGCAAGTCAAGTCTCTTTTCTACAAAGTTATGTCAAGCTTAAGTGAGTGGTGTACTGAAATTTCCGCCTCTTTTCTATATTTCTTGTCCAAGTTACTGACTGGTGCATGTGGGTTTGTCGAAGTTGGGAAAGGGAGTTTTATCATTCCGAAGTATCGAAACACATCTTGAATCAAAACAAACATCAGCACCAAATTTTGCACCCGCAATTTTATTATAGAGTACACACACACACACAACACACACACATACACACACACAAGCTTACAAAACAATCATCCATCAACCCATCTATTTCCCGCACCACTGTCACTTACACACACACTCACACACACACACACACACACACCAGCTTACAAAACAATCAACCATCAACCCTTCTATTTCCCGCACCACTGTCACTTACGCGATCCACACCACCTACCATCCACATCAGTGACCACAATCCTGCCCAAACTAATCATAACAACACCACAAAATTCGCATCGCTATCAGCACGACTACCCACAAGCCAGGGCCATATTGATTCAACTTAAATTTATATCTTTACAATTCACGTTTGACTGGCAACCATAACGTCGTGCAGTCTTATTTATGTTGACATGGTGTAAGAGTAAGTCGATTGTAATGTTACCAAGTATATTTGTGGGCCTTATTCACGCAACGTAATCTTAATTCACCACACCAGCGACAGTGCACATATTCAACCAACTTTAGCGAACCTCTCTCCACCATTACCATCCACATGTCCACTACCACATCAAATCAGGCATCTATCCACTTCCACCAACCCACTTCATCCACGTTTTCACTATCCACACTATGCAACATCAACAACACCATCAACAACAACACCATGAACAACAACAACAACAACGCCCCACAGCTTCACCATCACCGTCTCACACCAATCAACACAACATGTAGCCTACACCTTCCAGCTCACAGACCCACCCACCTACTCACCCTCTCTCTCTCTCTCTCTCTCTCTCTCTCTCTGCACTACAAGCCAATCTCATCCTTAGGGCCAGATGCCATAAAGGTTTGAAGGTGCATTCGACGGTATCGCAAATTTACTCATCTGTTGTCATGTCTGAAATCAAAGGGTAGGGAAAATATTGCCTATAAATTTGCACCATCTTCCTGGATTGGTATAGAGCATATTTAATTCTATTTTATTTTATATGCATTTATTATTTTTTGCGGTATAAACTTTTATCATTAAAATTTCCAAACAAACAAACAAACTAGATGCGGCCACAACATATTATTCTATTATAAGATGCTTGTGTACCCGAATATGGCCCTTAAGTTAAAATGGCAACATACCCTCAACATTCAACCACCACCTCCACCACCACTGCCACCACCACCCATCTCATCCGATTAACCCTCTTGTCCCACATTTTCTAATCCAGATAAGTCGTGGTCGGTGGTGGAGGGTGGAGCGGCCTCAACGTTAAAGCTGACACTCGCGTCTTACCAACTTTTCTTTGAGTGCGACCAGCGGGGGGAGAGAGGGAAGAGGGAGGGAGGTAGGGATGGTCAGTTTCAGCGTTGCCAGTGCCTCCTCGGACCCATTCCAGAACCTCGCTCTCCCACCACCACCAGAAGATATGAAACAGAAATTCCTGGTGTATAAATATATCTGCAAAAGTGTCTCTATTTGCTCTCGTAAGTGCATGGCAGGAGGCAATAAATGGAGTGCTTAGGTGATGATGATGGTGATAAAGATGTACTCAAATATAGTCTAGTAAAGTGATAAACAAACAATGATGATGATGATGGTGACTGAGTACTTGTGTGTGTGTGTGAGGCTACATATGCGACACTGGCCAGTTGTGACGAGGGTGGAGGGAGAGCGGTGCCGACTCATCTACTTGATTGCGTGTTGATCTCAGTGCAAGTGCCACCTCTCGCCGCCAGGAGGATGTAAGCCACAGTGACCTCTCTGCCGCTCTCCCTAAAAGGTCAAATTTCCGGCAAAACGGTCTCATCACTAAAATTTGGGCTTCTTAAAATATCAGAGAGGGTCGTTTAATATGGTGGTGGGGGGGAGGGGGTTCTGGTGGAGGGGGGAGGTCTCCTTCAGTTTCTTTGGATCGATGCACATACAATTCTTTGCATTTTCCGACCGGAGGGACACGACACACTCTTAATAATTTTTTTCCCGGTGTGGTGGGGATGTTTGTGTTGCTTTTTAACAATGCCAACTCTGGAGTCAGAACGACACAACACTAACGGACCACACAACACTAACGGACCACACAACACTAACGGAACACACAACACTAACTAACGGACCACACAACACTAACTAACAGAACACACAACGCTAACGGACGACACAACAGTAACTAACGGAACACACAACACTAACTAACAGAACACATAACACTAACGCATGTTTCATTGCATAGTTAGGCCAAGGAGGAATCAGTCTCCTCCAGTTCACATATGGCTTAATTTGTAGCCTTTTTAATGGAATATACACAGTTATTCAGGTCAGACCCACTCAGGCGCCGGCCACTCCTCCTTCCTTAAGTGGTGGGTGGGTAAGGACTAAGGAATATATCACACAAAGACGAGGATAACACCAGTACATTTCCTTCCATCCCCTGCCTCGTCAGAATATATATTATGGCTTACTCAGTTCTCCAACTTGTTATTGCTAAGATCAGAGGACACCAACCATCGAATGAACACGACGATATTCCATCCCAGTTGTGAAGGATGAAGCACGAGTAAAGGAAGTAAGAAATGAGTGTTGGTGAGCGAGGCCCTTAGCACACCCAGCCCTCAGAGGAAGGGCGTGGTGCCTCGTCCACACTTCAGGCCTGCAGGGGGGGAGGGGGGGGCTCGAGTACTCGTCCTTTGGGACAGAAAGCCTCGGTGGCCTTTGAAGGTGGACTTTAAAAATCTTAAGGTACAGTCGGCAGCATAAATGCATTTTGGTCGTACTGTACAACAGCGTTGGACCAAAGGCTCAATGTTTCATCACATCTTTTAAGAATCCTAAAAATGTGAGTAAGAACACCGAGACTGTACACATGTATCTAGAATTCTATTTGAAATTTAAATTAAGTTCCAGACTCTGTGCCTATCCAGACTACCCAAAGGTATTCACTAAGAACACTACTGTACTAAAATTTTAACCTCATCAGCGACCCCTCCATCTATTTCGATTCCCTTGTGCAGTTTTCATATATTTACCGTGTGCCAAGGTCTTCAGGAACACCCTCTGTACTTAGGTCTTATTCTTCACATCTCAAGCTATACTGACTATACCTCTTCCAAACGGTATATTCCTAAACTGTTCTAGGGTTAATTAACAACTTGGTTTTATCTTCCCAGGTGGATTTCGTTTTGACGTACTGTATATAAACTTCATTTGACCTGATACAACCCCTAACCTAACCTAACCTAACCCACTAATGTTATATCCTCTCACATTATCTCACAATATAATACTTGGCCAGTCTTCCTCCCCCATCTCCCATCACAATCCCCCTCATCCACTCCTTGTGTTAAAGGCCCTGTGAGGTTGTCTGCAAATTGGAAGGGGCTACTGACTCCTCCAAACTGTGTAACATACCGAGGCAATCATGTATCTTTGGCAAAGTTTAGAGGAACCAGTAGCCTCCAATTTCCCTACTCTATCACAGTCTCCCTAATCTCCATCCTCGTAGAAGTAGTAGTAGTAGTAGTAGTAGTAGTATAGTAGTAGTAGTAGTAGTATAGTAGTAGTAGTAGTAGTAGTAGTAGTAGTAGTAGTAGTAATAGTAGTAATAGTAGTATAGTAGTAGTATAGTAGTAGTAGTAGTAGTAGTAGTAGTAGTAGTAATAGTAGTAGTAGTAGTAGTACGTGACCCCCAAGAGAGAGGACTGGGTGGTGGCTGGCTGGCTCCTCCTGACCTCTCATTTACCTAACTGGATCTTGATGATTGGTGGAAGCAGGGGAGTAGCAGGATAAGGGGCTGCCTGGCCTCTTGCATACTAAGTACAGTTGTTGTTAGTTCCCTGCTCGACTCCTCCTGCTCCTGCTGCCAGCCTGCCTGTTGTACGTACAGTCAGGACCTAAAGTTGTGTCGTGATTATTACCATTACAAATTAGTCTCACCATCTGGCTTTAGTGGAGAAAGTATGTTTACACTACCACTCCCTCATCGCTCTTCTAATCCCCCAACCTCCCATTCAGCTTCCTCACCTCTCTTCTAACTCCCTCTTCACCGTTCTTCTAAACCCCTCCTCGCCCCGTCGACCTCCAGCCCCAACACAAGTAAGGTTAGAACGCTGGGAGGTAAACAACAAGACACATACATAAGCACCACCCACAGCACCCTGGCAGAAGGTAATTATCCATATAAAAGTACTGATCTGCAAGTAATTAGACGCCCTGTAAGACAAAGCACGTTCAAGAAGCTCACATAATCGATTACACGCCCCCGTCCTCATTCCCCGTCAGGATTTGCCCATCAGGAGTAAAGAAGCAGAAGGCGTTGACAGGGAGAGGGAAAGATGTGAGGCTGGAGGGAAAGATGTGAGGCTGGAGGGAAAGATGTGAGGCTGGAGGGAAAGATGTGAGGCTGGAGGGAAAGATGTGGTGAAGGGGAGAGAAAGTAGTGAAGGGGAGAGAAGGTGGTGAAGGGGAGAGAAGGGGTACCGTCATTCCCATCAGTCCTTCCGCCTCCCTCCTCTTTCTATTTTCTTCTCAATGGATATATTATTATCTACCCACCCCCCTCACTCCCTCATTCTCCCCTCATTATTCCATCCTTTCTCACCCTCATCATTATAATATTCCTCCCTTCATTATGCCACTCTACCTCCCTCTCCCTCACCCTCACCTCATCACACCACCTTTCTCCCTCACCCTCACCTCATTATATTTCATCAATTTCCCCTTATTACACACCCCTCCCCCTGACCATCCCTTCATCACACACACACACACACAACCTCCCTCACCCCTCCCTCATCATATTTCCTCCTCCATCACACACCCCTCCATGATCCCTCCCCACATCATAACCCCCTCCCTTCCCCCTGTCCTCGTCCACTTCCCCCCCAACCCACTCCTCTGCTGTGCCTCCTCATTCATTATAATCCCCTCCCCTGGTCACTTCCTCCTGTGGCTTCCATATGACTTTTCATTAGGAATTTGATGACCTTTCATTGATTAGGAGTCTGGCAGGTAGCTGGTGTTCCCATCTCCTTGTCTCCCTACCTTCCTCCCTCCCTACCTTCCTCCCTTCCTTCGTTCCTTCCTTCTTTCCTCCCTTTCTTCTTTCCTTCCTTCATCCCTTCCGTCCTTCCTCCCTTTCTTCATTCCTTCCTTCCTTCCTTCCTTCCTCCCTCCCTTTCTTCTTTCCTCCCTTTCTTCTTTCCTCCCTTCCTTCCTTTATCTCCCAACAGGCGCTCTCCCTTCTTTACCCTCTCCATTTCTCTTTTCTCTCAATCTCTCCCTTCCTCACTCCTTCCAGTTCTCTTCCCTCTCAGTCTCCCTTGTATTCCTTATTTGTTCCCTCATTTTTTACTGTCCCTCTCCTCTCCTCTCTTTCTTCTTCTCTTTCCAATTCTCCTCCCTCTCAATCTCTCCCCGTCTTCCTTCCATATTATTTTCTTCTTCCTAATGTCCCTCTCCCCATCACTCTTCCCTCTCTCCTTCCTATAATTATCTCTTGGGTGTCTCCCGTCATCTCCTTACAGCTTCTCTCTCACTCTGTATCTCCCTCCCTCCCTCCAATCCCTTCATCATTTCCTCCCTCACTTTTCCTCTATCCCTTCCTCCCTCCCTCTCTACCTCTACTAAGCAGATACCCCCCTCAGCTTTTTCCTCCCTACTCTCCCTCCCCCTCACTCCCTCTCTCCCTCCTTCTTCAGCCCTTAATTCCTCCCTCATCAGCCGTCCCTCCCTCCCTCCCTCCCTCCCTCGGTCTCTTTACCCTAACGTCCCTCCCTCTGTACTCCCCACTCCCTACTTCAATTTTTCCTACTCATTTCCCAATCCTCCCTCATTCCTTCTACTCGTAGAACCCTTAATACCTTTCTATTTCTTTTTTTTTTATCCCTCTTTTCCTTCCATTAGTCATTTATTTATTCCCTCCTTCCCTCACTTTCTTTCTTCATCACTTTCTCTTTCATTCATTCATTTATTCCCTCCTTCCCTTCATTTCTATCTTCATAACTTTCTTTTTCATTCATTCATTTATTCCCTCCTCCCTCCCTCCCTCCTTCCCTCTCTTTCTTTCTTCATCAATCTTTCTTTTCCATTCCTATTATTCCACCTCCATCTACCTCCTCTCTACAGCTTATTGGCCTCTCATTACTTGCCACTCTTACTGACCCTCCTGCTCCTCCTGTCTGTCTGTGTCTGTCTATCTGTCTGTCTGTCTCTCTGTGTCTATCTGTGTCTGTCTCTCTCTGTGTGTATGCTTCTGTCTGTCTGTCTGCTTGTGTCTGTTTTCTCTGTGTCTGTGTTTATGTGTCTGTCTGTCTGCTTGTGTCTGTTTTCTGTGTCTCTGTGTATGTCTGTGTGTGTCTCCTCTCACACACCCTAATCACCTTCCCAATACTACCTTCTCCCTGCCACTTCTCGTCCCTCCATCACTCAGCGCTCCGGATTGGCTGTCAAAGAGCACATTAAAAGGAGCCTCTTTATTGGTTGACAGACAAAGTGAGAGAAATAAATATGGATAGAAACACAACAGATTTAAAAAAAAAAAACATATATAACAAAATAACACATATAAAGAAATACAATAAACCAATAAAGAAATATAGTTAAAGGTTAAACAATGGCACTATTGAAATAAAGAGGCGAGAATAAATTTAGAGAACATTAACAGAATTAGGAGGGGAAAAAGAACACTAAAAGGAGGAAGAGGAGGAATAGAATAATGAAGGAGAAGGAGGAGGAGAAAAGAGGGAAGAAGAGGAGGAGGAGGAGGAGGAGGAGGAGGAGGAGGAGGAAAGATAAGAGATGAATGAGTTTACCGGGAAGTTTTGGCCAGGGAGGGACGGAAGAAAAGCATTGACGTAAAGGACAGGATGAGAGAGAGAGAGAGAGAGAGAGAGAGAGAGAGAGAGAGAGAGAGAGAGAGCATAGGAAGGGAGGGGCCAGCCAACACAGGGACACCGGATAATTACCTGTCAATATAATCTCCATCTGGGCGGACACTCCCCTCTTCCTCTTCCTTCTCCTTCTCCTTCCTTCCTCTTCATCTTCCTCCTCCTTCTCCTTCCTTCTCCTCGTTCTTCCTTCCTCCTCTTCTTCATTCTCCATCTTTCATCTTCCTTATCCTTCTCCCTCTCTTTCTCCTCCTCTAACTATTCCTTCCTTCATCTTCCTCCTCCTTTCTCCTTCTCCTTCCTTCCTCTTCCTTTCCCCTTCTCCTCCTTCCTTCTTCTTCCTCCTCCTATCTTCCTAATCACCATCAACTTCACCATCTTCCACCATCTCCTCCTACAGTATCTCATTTCATCACCTTCTTCATCTTTCTATCACTCCTCCTTCCTCTATGTATCCCAATCCTACTGCCACTACTATTACACCTTTCAGTACAACACCCACCCACCTACCCCTACCCAAACCTCACCATTACCCCGCCCTCCACTCCACTCCCCAACTACACCTCCGTCTTGTGGGATAGGGACGACGTGGGATAGGTACCTTCTATACTAATCTTAGGTGAACCCACATCATGCACAGTTGTTGTACCTATCTCCTTCAACACAAAATTTCCTATGCAACACAACCCTTCCATCACTCAGCAATGTATGTATGTACGAGTATCCTAATTTTGGCTTTTCTTTATCCATTTCTCTTGTCCAATAGAGTACATACATCAAATGTTTACAGCTCTAAAAGGTGTGTACTGTCCTACGTGAGTGTCCATTGGAATGAACAAATTCATATAAAATTCATGAGCCACCTTAAGTTATCGTTACTAGTGTTGCTGATCGGATATACTGAGTTGCGATTTGTGGTTGGGTATTGTAAGTGATGCTGACAAGGTTAGGTTAGGTACGACCTATGTTAACCCTTCCCCAACCATTCTTCCTATCTTTCTGTCTTTCCTCCACCTTCCTTCACACGATCCCTTCCTCCCAACTTCACTCGTCCCCACCACCACCACCACCACCACCCTGCCATTCCACCTGCAGTCACCGCCCATGTCCGCTAATTAGAGTGAGTGGAGCGAGGAGCCGTAGGTGGCGATGGTGAGAGTCCAGCTCGCCCCGGGAAGCCATTGAGGGATGAGGCTATATTAGTCTCGGACCGGGAAGCCTTATTTGAGGGTGACCATTGTCTGAGGCGGTGACGTCCACACTCCATTGTTAGTCCAGGATAATCCTTCAGTCGCACGCTCGCTCCATCCATCTTCACTATCCTGGCCCAGGGTATCCATCTTGGTTAGCCACACCGGTTATCCATCTCGGGCATCCTTCCTGCTTGAGCTGCCCCCGTCCCACCCAGCGACGACCCTCTCCGTCCCACCCAGCCTCGACCCTCTCCGTCCCACCTCCTCTCCCGCCACCAAAGTAATACCGTCCTCAACTGATATTAATTACCAGACACAACAGGGGGCCACAGGGATAGGTCAGACAGCAGGGAGCTCACCACACCAACACTTTCTTACACCACCATCACCAAAAGGGGTGTCTGTATAGTGGTGTGTGCTCTTGTTAGTGTTTGTGTTGTGGTCTTATTGATCGTGTTGGTAATCACATGAGCAATACACACCTTCATGCACACTGTAATATATAGAAACTACAAGAGCTAAATGTGCACATAAATACATATACTTAATCAGTCAAAAATAATTAACTTACAGCTTATAAATCCACAAACATAATGATGTTTTTCCAGAAATAAAAATAAATTACTGAAATTCCAAGTACTGAAGACGTGTAAAGAAAATAATAACAGATTATCTTGTAAATGTCTCGAAATACATAAAAATAAACTCGGAACAATAACTTTATGAATTGGAAACCCAGACAAAATAAATGTATTAAGCAATTTCTAAAAATCTCACTGTACGACACGGTAATAATAAATATTTTGCCTCACAGAATAAGCAGATTATTTGTTGTTGCCTACTGTACAGAAAACACAAAGACAGGTTGGAAGTGCATGTGGGTTCCATTGTTTCGATTTGGCCTGCACACATGTAAAAGGTCGATGATTTATTACTTATGCAAACACCTGTTGCTGTATCCTACCAACATTTTCCTGTTGATGTGAAGTTGCCGGAAAATGTTGTTTATCTCTGTTACTCGTACATATGACAAGAATATTCGCACGTTTTTAGTAATGATGCTTAACTATTATGATGTTTATATATATAATTATATCTAAATTTAACATTCTAGTTTTAACCACACATGAAATTTTCTTTTCTAATAGAATATGAATGTGTCACTTTAAAGGACACACAGTCACCTTATACGTGGGGAGGAGAGGAGAGGAGAGGAGATATAGGTGAGTGGAGAGAAGAGGAGGGGTAGGAAGGACGTAAAGGGAGATAGGAAAGTGGGGAGGAGAGGAGTGGTAGGAAGGACAGTAGGGAAGGTAGGTAAGTGGGGAGGAGAGGAGGGGTAGGAAGGATGGAAGGGGAGGTAAGGTAAGTGGGGAGGAGAGGAGGTGTAGGAAGGAAGGAAGGGGAGGTAAGGTAAGTGGGGAGGACAGGACCCAGTCACAGGGCCCTAATGAATCCCCAAGGACCTTGTCTATGCCCACCCCATGGCCCACCCTTACCCTCCTTCGTCCCCCCTACATAATTCTCCCACAGAGAGATAGAAAGCCAGAGCCAGAGCCAGAGTCAGAGTCAGAGCCAGAGCCAGAGCCAGACACACAGACAGACAGAGAATCGTAAGAAAACTCGGAGGCTAGTTCATGAGAGAAGATGAATAAAAAAAGAGGAAGGGAGAGATGGAGGGAAGTGGGACAGGTGTGGGAGACGGAAGGACATAAGGCATGCTGGCACAAATATTGGGAACCTCAAACTGAGAGACCGTGGGAGGTGGGGAGGAAGAAGGTGGGTGAGGGTGGGTGGGGAAGGAGGTAGAGGTGGAAAAGGAAGTAGAGGTGGAGGGAAAGGTGGAGGAAGGAGAGAGGGAGCTGGATGTGAAGAGGGAAGAGGACACTATAAGTTATTAAGTTGTTAAGAAACTACATGAAGTCATCTTAAAAATGTGATAATAAGGGAAGGAAATTTACTTACGTTTATATTAATCAAGGGAGTAAACAGAGTCCCCCAAACTATAGTAGGCAACATATCATACTCCCTTGTCTTCCAACTCCTATAATTATACTACTCTCCCCTCACCCTCATCTTCCACTGCTGCTCTCTCCTCTCCCACCTCATCAGTTCCCCTCCTTGTCCAGTCTGACGTCATTATACCTTTTTCCCCTCTTTAACTTCTTCCTTTAATTCATTTACCGAGGATTTTGTCTCTACTTTACTTCCCTTTATCTTTTCTTTTTTTTTAGAATTCACTGTGTTCTCGTCTTATCCAACAACTTTATTTTATTTTTCTTGTGTTCTATTTCACATTCATTTTGAGATCTGTATCTGAAGTTAAATGTCTCGTATTTGTCTTTTATGCTTTGTGATTTAACCAGTTCCATTTTGAAGTTACATACCCCAGAGAAAGCATATATATATATATACACACAACTTGACCCTCAACCTTTTTAATTAAAGGAAGAATTTAGTTTTGATATATTGGAGGGATTCTGATTATCTCGCCTCTATCCTACATCTGAGAGTCCCCCCAACCCCACCATCCAATTACCCATCCCCACACACACACCTCCCACACTTCCCTCTATCCTTATAGCCCTATCCTATATCTGAGTGCCCCCCTCCAAAAAATAAACTAAAAAATTGCTTATCCACATTTTCCCACCATCCATTTTCTCACCCCCCCCCCCCCCACCCTCTCCTTCCCACAATTGTTTATCCATAGTTTTCCCCACCATCCATTTAGCCTCCCTCCCCCCCCCACCTCCCTCCCCCCTCCCTTGGATCGATGGTGGTACAATCAGAGTGGGGTAATCAGTGCTCGATCTGTCTGGCCACCGTATCTTCTATTGTCGAGGTTATTGTGTTTTATCCATCTGGCGGCCCCCTCGTAATGATCCATCACTGTCCATTACTGATGCTCGCCTCCTCCTACTCCTCTTCCTCCTCCTCCTCCTCCTCCTGCCACACTTCTCTTTCTCCTCCTCCTCTTCCTCCCGCTGCACTCCTCCCCCCTCCTCCAGTCCCCTTCCTCTTCCTCCTCTTCCACTCCTACTGCTACTACTACTACTACCAACGAAATAACAACGTAAAAGAGATCGAAGTCTTGGAAAGAGGAAGAAACTATGCCCACTGTGATAAAAAGCTAAAAATAAAAAGGAAGGAATGATGTGAGAAGGAAGGAAGGAAGGAAGGAGAGCAAAGAGGACCCTAAGGAGAAGAGACGTGTATGAGGAGTTGAGGAAGAAGATATGGAAGGAGGTAAGTTGGGAGAGCGAGGTGCGAGGAAGTAGGAGGAGAAGTTTGGATGGAGCGAGGACTCAAGGTTAGGGAACGTGCAAGAAAGAGAGAAAGAAAGGCAAGAAGGACGAGGAAACGGAGGAAAAAATGGCAGAGAATGAGATGTTAGTAAGGAATGACAAGAAAAAAAGAAAGCAAGCCAGAAAAGGAAGAGGAGGATGAAGAGGATGGAGGGTGGTAGAAGCGTGCCACTCCGAAGCAGGGGAGGAAAATCCGATGACATGGACATAAGCATCAAATTCTTATAGGAAAAACTTTTGCGGCGGTGGAGGCGAGGGACCCAAACTTTGGCCGTAAACATGGGAGTCCTATATTGGCGATGAGGCAATGACAGTGATACAGAGGCAAGGTGAAGCGAGGGTAGAGGATACAGCAGACAAAATTAGTGGTAGAGACATGCACAGAGTTAAGAACACAGTTAAAGACACAGAAAAACAATTTAAGCTTCTATATTGCATCAGTCACTTGGAAAAGGTTATAATTATTCAGCCTCATGATACTTAAGTTGTGTTCTAAATGATAACTTGGTTGTTGTGTTATTTTAAGTTCGAGCTCAAAGTGAATAATTATACCTACAGTAGTTGTGTTATAATGTTATGTCCGTATTTTTTACAAACTTGCAGCGTTCAATATCCAGCATGGAACTACACATTGCTGACCAAAACTGAACTAAAGGGAGTCTCTAGCCTGTCATAAATCGAGGCTCTCAGTGTTCGACATTGGGTCTAAAAATTGTCGCAAATGAAACTGCACAATGAACCTCTCACTGTCCAAACAAACTATGGCTCCCTATTGCTGTCTGTCATGTGGTCACTGTTCTCTCATTGGCCAGCATCATCATGGGACTCCTACTACTGCAGATATGGATGGAGAGTGTGCATGGGTCGGGGTCAGGCCTTCCCACCACAGGCCCATCCATCCATCTTGACTGACGCCCTACCCTCCCTTTTTTTTCCTCTCTCTTACCCCATATCCCCCTCACTATCTCTTTCTCTCTTTGCCCCATTTCCCTCCCCCCCCCCTCTCTCTCTCACTCTCTCTCGCTTCCACCCACACCCACCCCCACCTCCTCTACAAGTCCCACAACTACACCCACTCCTCCCTCCTTCCCCTACACACCCTGCCCTAGAGTACCCTCGTTTTATCATTGGATTCGTGGTAAGCCAGGCGTGGTAATACGATCACGCTCACACGGCCAGACCCGGACAACTTGTACAGCTTAATCGAGGGGAAATATTCATAATCAAAGATGCGGTGTTGGTTTGGTAATGAGGCGACCAACCAGACAACAAGGGTAAAGCAAGGAAAAAGAAGCTATACAATTTATTAGGAGAGGTGATGGGGAAAATTATGTTGTTGTTGCTGGTGGTGGTGTTTTTTTTTTTTTACTCTATCAGTTTTTTGTTTCTCTGGTTGGCTTTTCCTCTCTCTCTCTCTTTCTCCTCTCTCTCTCTCTCTCTTTCTCTCTCTCTCTCTCTTTCTCTATTTTGTTTCTCTGGCTCTTCCTCTCTCATTTTCTCTCTATATCACACAAAAAAAAAGACGACGACTACTAGCAGATAGTAAAAACAGACACTGATATCCGGACCCATTCAGCCACTTCTCTTAAAAACTCTGAGGTAAACTTACAACTGAACCATAGTGTATAATAGCCTTTAGAACAAGTGTCAGGAAGGGTGAGAATGGCTTGGCGGAGTTTGCTTATTCGGACGATGAATAAAATATGGGGGAATCATTATTGTCTTCTGGAGGGTGATCTGATAATTACAACAACAACAACAACAACAACAGCATGTAGAAAAATTATAGAATGTTAAAAAATAATATACTGAGAATCAACACGTTGTCTGTCTATGTCTGTGTGTGTGTGTCTGTCTGTGTGTGTCTGTCTATCTGTCTGTCTATCTGTCTATATAAACAACCGTCTGTATGTCTGTATCTATCTATCTATCTGCCTGTGTCTGTCTGTATATCTATTTAAACGACCATTTTTATATACGTATCTGTCTGTGTCTATCTGTCTATGTCTATCTGTGTGTCTGTATGTGTGTCTGGTTGCTGCCACCACGTAACCAATAGTTTGTTCAGTGTTTTATATCTGGTGGCTTTGTTGTGTCGCCTCAGAGCCTCATTATGTTGTTATCTATTTCGGAATAATTATCGGTCATGGAGTTTCCTTTCCTTACACGTTTACCACCCCCTAACCCCCAACCCACAACCCCCTCACACAACCCCCCACCCCATCCCCCCACGTGTGCATTCCTGGAAGCTTAATTATGGGGGTAAAAGAGTAGCATATGTTTGGTACATCAGCGTGCCTTGATTCCTCCAAAGTATTGCCACGAAACAAAAGACCAAATTAACAAAAATAATGGTGGTCTGTTTCCTGGCATAATCTGGTGGAAGCAGTTGTATGTATGTTTCCAAATTTACCAACACAATACAAACCCCTATTAATATTTTCTTCACTTTCATTCTGAGTGTTAAATTTGGCATATGCATTCTGACTACATGACGAATCCAAGACAGCATTATTACATTGTGTCTAATGGGAGATTTATTTGTTTGAGATTAAATTGGTGTTCTTGGCTAATACCACCTCTAGCAAATGTACATATCACTCAATGGGGTAGGGTTGTATGATTAGCGTTATATTAATATTTTGTTCGTCAGTGCGAGAATTTTTTTTTTTTTTTTTTTTTTTTTTTTTTTTAAATACTGTGCCACGAAACAAGCCACAATGAGGCTAATTTTTTTCCTACTGGCAGTATTTATTATTATTATCATTATTATTATTATTATATATTATTTTTTCAGGAACTAGTAATCTCTCTTAATATATTTACCCATTCCCCCATCCCCTCCCTTAATTAAGATATCCGAATCCGGTGTATTGAATCCGAAGGTGTGGTGTAAAGCCCTCCCTCTCATGCACCTACACCAAGTCCGAAGGTGGTAAAGGAACAGTGAACACCATAAAGAGTTGTGTAGTGTAGATAAAGGTGTGGTGTAAAGCCCTCCCTCTCATGCACCTACACCAAGTCCAGTGGGAAATCAGGGAAGAGGAGAGTCGCATGTATACAACCAACCCGTCCACGAGAACTCAGACGTGTGTGTGTGTGTGTGTGTGTGTGTGTGTGTGTCTTGGGTTTTCGTGTGTGTGTGCTAGCTGTGTATGTGTGTGAGTGAGTCTGGAATCAAACCTCTGACTTACATTCAGCCAGGTATCATTATGCAGTCAGATCCAGGCGCCCATTACACTCACAGTCGTGAGCACTAATAGGTTATACAGTTCTAGTTGAAGCTTTGAACAGTCCAATTTTCCATTTATTGATCAACGAACTAATTTCAATGGATATTTTATTGTGCTTTTATTTACTGTCTCTAGGTATTCGAAGCACACCTGGATATTTATTAAAACTCGTGACTGTACATTTATAACCAGGAAAATTCGACACATTTACAGCAAACTAACTAACGAGTACACACACACATACATACATACATACATACATACACAAACATACATACATACATACATACATACACACACACACACACACGAGCACACTCACACTTATACACATACATGCACTCCCCCTCCCCCCTCTCCCCCCTCCCCTCTCTCTCACTCTGACACACACACACACACACACACAGCCTCAACGACCAGCCCATCTCCCTCAGGTGTGAAAATTTATGCTTGCCTACCTGTGCCTTGGGGGTCCTTGAAGCAAGCACTCTCGGTCGCCACGTCTTAAAGGAGGAGGAGGAGGAGGAGGAGGAGGAGGAGGAGGAGGAGGAGGAGGAGGAGGAGGAGGAGGAGGAGGAGAGGGGGAGGAGGAGGAGGAGGAGGAGGAGAAGGAGAAGGAGGAGGAGGAGGAGGAGGGGGAGGGGGAGGGGGAGGAGGAGGAGGAGGAGGAGGGGGAGGAGGAGGAGGAGAACTGCTCACTTACTTACTTACTCACCCACAGAGCAAAGAGCAACACATATACTAAAGAGTCATTGTACGAATTTGTAATCCTTTTAAGGGGGTGTGGGAATAGGGGGACAGGTTTGGGGGGAGGGTTGGGGGGTGATGGAGTAGGGGAAGAGGCTTGTGTGTGTGTGGGGGGGGGTTATGGGGGTTATGGGAATAGGGGACAGACTTTCTACCCACCCCAAGGCTGTTCCCCTATTCCCGCACCCCCTAAGCCACCACTCCGAAGCCTGTCCCCTACACCCGCACCCCCTTAAACATCACTGTCATCACTATACTTTCCACTTTATCCTTATCACCACCATCCTATCACCACCAACATCATTATCACCATCAATATTATCATCGTATCACCATCATTATTATCATCGTATCAACATAATAATCCTCATCACCTTATCATCATCATTCTTATATTGTGTTCCCTTTCATGTTCAATTTTTCATCACCATCATCACCCACTTCCTTCCTTCCTTCCTCCCTCCATTCCCCTCTCTCTTTTCTCTCTCTCTCTGCCACCCCTCCTCACCTAATACATCACTTACCCCCCCCTTCCCCTCCTCCTTATTTCCCTCCCCTCCCTCCCTGTATGATTTTCCTCCCTCCTCCTCCTCTCCCCTCCCCTCCCAACCCTACTTTTCCTCTCTTCACGGTCCCCCTCCTCCCCCTCCCTCTTCTCACCCTCCCTACTCCTCCCTCTTCATTCTCACCCTCCCTCTTCCACCCCCGCAGCGCATAAAAAAATCAGGGTAGATGAGTCCCCGAAATCAGATGAATATGACACGCGTACGAAGCAGACCAAAACTAGACCAAAACAAACTCACGAAAGCTTGCTGAAACAAACTCACGAAAGTTTAACGAAAACGAACACTTGTGAAACTCTCTCTATACTCTTGTGAAATATATGGTGAATTCGGATGTTTCGTATCCATTACACACACACACACACACACATACACAAATAAATCTGTAGGCTATGACACACAAATCTATACACACACACAAAAAAAATCTAATACACACACACACACACAGTACACATACAAATCCACACACACACAAATCTATACACACACATATACGCACACGCTCACAGTACACATACAAATCCACACACACACAAATCTATACACACACACATACACACACGCTCAAGGGAAAGCTTAGAGAAAAAGGAGAATGAGGAGGAAAGACACAAGAGAGGATAGAGAGATAGTGAGAGAGAGGAAAAAAAAATCCACGCGAGACGAGAGGATTTTGGAAGAGATTTTCGCCTCGCTCTGACACCCGTCCCTATTGTAGAGGAGAACACGGTACTTATTGGCCGAGGGAAGGGAAGGAAGGGAAGGAGAGGAAGGGCCCGGGTGCTGGCTCTTGTTATTAGCGGGACTTATTTTGCGGCCTGACCAGGAAATCCATCATTCATCATCACCAGGAACATTGAGTGGGGAAAAAAATATATAAATGCGGACGAAATCTGCCCTTGGGATTGGTGATGATGGTGGTGTGTGTGGTGTGGGTAGCCTATGGAGCCTATAGCTTGGTCCTCTCACCCCCACACCCACAACCCACCACCCCCTCCTTATTTTTATGTATGCATGAGGGGACCCAGAATAATGATAATGTATAATAATAATATAATGCATCATAATCATAATCATACCATAATCATAATAATAATAATAATAATAATAATAATAATAATAATCATAATAATAATAATAACAATAATAATAATAATAATAATAATAATAATCAATCATAATAATAATCAATCATAATCATAATAATATACGCTGGGAATACTGAAGAGAAAATGGTAAGGTTAGAACAGTAAAGCATAGTGATGAGGGTTAGAAGGCTGGGTTGGGTGAGAGGTGTAAAATTTCGAGAAGGGGAAAAGGAGGAATAAAAAGGGGAAAAGGAGGAAGAAAAAAGGGAAAAGGAGGAGGAAAAATGGTAAGATAAGGAAGAAGAAGAGTAGGATAAGGAGGAAAAGGGTAGGATAAGGACGAAAAAGGGTAGGATAAGGAAGAAAAAGGATAGGAAAAATAATGGAAGAAAAATGTATTAGGGTAAAAGGGAAGGAAAAGGCTGGATAAAAGGGAAAAGGGGGAGAAAATGTTAGATAAAGATGAGAAAAGGCTGGATAAGGGGAAAAGAGGGGAGGATAAGGGAAAAATAAGCAGAATAAGTGGGAAAAAAGGGGAACAAAAGGGCAGGCTAAAGGGAAAAAAGGGGGAGAAGAAGGAGAAAACGTGTGTGTGTGTGTGTGTGTGTTGGGGGGGGGGGGGTGAGGTGTGTGTGTGTGTGTGTGTGTGTGTGTGGGGGGGGAGGTTAGGGGGGTGACCAAACCAGGGCATCCATCACACACAAAAACAAGGTTATTGACGGCACAGCTACCGGTTCCGCTCTCTCTCTCTCTCTCTCTCTCTCTCTCTCTCTCTCTCTCTCTCTCTCTCTCTCTCTCTCTCTCTCTTCTGTTTATTTTCCTTCTCTTCCTCTTCTCTGCTCAATTATTTTTTTTTTTTTTTAGCTTCCTTGTTTCTCATGTTATTTTTTTTTTTTCAGTTCCTTTTTATTTCTTCAGTAATAATTCTTTCCTCTTTTCGCTTGCTTAATTTTGTCTTCCTCTCCTCCTTCTCCTCCTATTTCTTCCTTTTTTTTCATTTTCCCCTCCTCCTCCTCCTCCTATTTCTTCCTTTCTTTCATTTTCCCCTCCTTCTCCTCCTCCTATTTCTTCCTTTCTTTCATTTTCTCTTCCTTCTCATCATCTTTTCTATCATTTTCTCTTCAACCTCATTATTTCTATCATTTTCTTTTCCTACTCATCTTTTTTTTCATCCTCCTCTCATCCTCCTTCTCCTCTTCATCCTCATCTTTTCTATCACTTTCTCCTCCTCATCTTTTTTTTATTCATCGTCTCCTCGTACTCATCATTCTTCGGCACCTCATTAATCATATGTTTAGCCTGGCTGGTCGCTGGCTTCACACACCCCGTCACTCCATCTACCCTACACACCCTCCAGGCTTGTCCATTATTTATCCCTACATTCGTGTTGTATTATATCAATTTATTTTATTTTTTGTCTAATTATCCACACTTGGCCACTATTTAGCCCTACATTCGTGTTGTATTATATCAATTTATTTATTTTTTGTCTAATTATTCAGGCTTGTCCATTATTTATCCCTACATTCGTGTTGTATTATATCAATTTTACGTATTTATTTATTTTTTCGTTCTAGTTATCCTCCACACTTTCCTACCAATTGGATTATCTACTGTCTATTTCCAAGCTTGGTTTGGAAGGTTCGAAATGTGTCCCTGTGATCGTGTGTGAGACTTAGAGGCTTCTGATTCCTCCTGACTATGCCACGATACAAGCTCCTTCAGTATAGATGGTGTTTGTTTCGTGCCAATATTTGAAGAACTCACTACCCTCCAATTTACTGACTACATCACGAAGTCTCATTAAAATACGTTTGATATTTTCTTGTTTTAATATGTGCTGATGGACTCCATGATGTCATTCGTATTTGCTTAATATCAATTCAGAATATAAACCAATCCGTCATCTCAGGCAGTGGGAACCGTTCAGACAACCTAAACCTGACGAACTGGCCAGGGTGTGTTAATTTGTAACGCCTGTCCTACACTGTCAGGTCTCCTCCCTTACACCATTCACACCGACTCAACTGGCTAGGTACAGAACAGTCATGAACCAAAATAAGTATCCAGGTCTGCCTCGTCTAACTTGATAGAATATTAAACGAGCTCTTGCTAGTCGACTACCTACTGTACAGTCTCCACCACTATCCCTAGTCCACCTTAGTCTATAGCAGGAAGTTTCTGGACGATATCCCA
This sequence comes from Petrolisthes manimaculis, assembly GCA_034508575.1. Taxonomy (NCBI): domain Eukaryota; kingdom Metazoa; phylum Arthropoda; class Malacostraca; order Decapoda; family Porcellanidae; genus Petrolisthes; species Petrolisthes manimaculis. The sequence goes on from JAWZYT010005543.1 coordinate 41,822, forward strand.
CCTGAACTATCACGAGGCCATACACATTTTGAACCAATAAAGGCTTTGGGTAGGTTGTCGTCTAGAAACTGCCTGCTCCAGATCTCGAGCTTCGACACAGGTGGGCTATAAGTATAGGGATTGTGGTGCGCCGCTGTACGAGGCAGGATTAACCTTGTAATGCGAAACTTCAACAGGACCTGAAATGCTTATTTTGGCTCGTGAGTTTACTCCTCATTTACCCACCCAAAGATGTTGTCCTTACACTCTACACTATACTACAACTCAGAAAATAATTAGGTGTTTAGGAAATAAACTAACCAGAAAAAACGTATGACATTACTGCAAACACATGAATGTTCCGAGAGTTTTCAGGCGGCGGCGCGACGGCAGGGCGGCGGCAGTGGTGGCGGGGTGGCGGCGGCGGGGCGGCGGCGGCGGCAGTGGCGGCGGGGCGGCGGCGGCGGCGGCGGGGCGGCGGCGGTGACGACGACAAAAAAAAAAAAAAAATAATAATAATAATAATAATAATAGTTCTTCTAATGCGAGTATTTTCATAAAGTTATGAAAGTGCAATTATTGAAAAGTAAATGGATTACAACACATATCACTCTCCTCGGGATAACCTGTCTAAGACAACTTAAATTTGCATGTATTTTTAGACACAGTAAATAAAAAGCACTTTGTCGTCCCTAAGTCCCATCCCTCTTCTTGATCAACAATATTATTGACTATTAAAATACAAGCATTATATATGTTCTGGCAACATTAGATAACATTTTGTACTATGTAGTTTATTATATCCTGACAAAAGTAACTAGTAAATTTCAAGGCATACTTCTAGGAAAACTACAAAAATATATTGACAGAAAAATTAATTATATTGACAAGGTAGAATAATGCTTATAGTGCAAGTAAGTATGTACCATAATTCTAGACTCATCCATCACTCGTCCCATTCCTATACTATATATCTGAACGGTGGGGGGCGTGTCGTGGCGTGGCAGAGGCAAGTGATCGGGTTCATCTGCCGCCCCTATCCCCTTCACACACCCACAGCCAGGCCACGGGGTCAGGGAAGGAAGGAGGAAGGGAGGGAGGGAAGGGGAAGTACTGAGGGATGGTGAGGACTGAGTATGATGACACGATGGCCTCACTCAAAATCCTCACTCACTCACTCACTCATTCATTGTCTCTTACACACTAATACACACTAACTGTACACTTTCATTATCTAACTCATTGTTTTACTCATATACAAATAATGATTACTTTATTAGTCTCACCATCTTGCACAAGTTTTTCGGTTGCATATCATAAGATTTAATATGAATATGATTGGTAAATAAGTGTAAAATTGTGAACATTATGCAAGCTCCATATTCAAAATACTTTATTTATGAAACCAAGTCACCTAAAAATGTCAAAGATAATACAATAATATTATGCAAGCGTGATATCTGACTGTCAGATTCAATTAACGCTGAATATATTATATGGCACGAAGAATATTAGTCAGTAAATATTTGTTGGTGTTGCCATCTCTGTCTGCATGTGACCTTGGACAGACCTAAAAATATCCCCCCACCCGCTGTGTTGCCTGGCGAGTTTATCAAGCCATTACGAGGAGTTGGCGGCCGTTGTGGCGGGAGGTCCTGTTGAGGCGCCCTGATAACAAGTATACGACGAACCCTGGTGTTGACCTGATGATGATGATGATGATGCTAGGAGGATTGACGACCACTCCCACCACCTAAGTTCGACCCCTATCTCTCTCTTCTCTTTTCTTCTCTTTTCTTTTCTCATCACTCTTGTTCTTTTTTTCTCTCCGCTCACCTTCACTCACTCATTGTGTTGTTATGTCCTCTCTTCTCTTCATTCTTGTCTCTCCTTCTCACTCCTATTCGTTCTTTCGTCTTCGGTTGTGTTCCTCCTTACTCACAGTAATATACTTCTGTTCTCCCTTTCTCATATTTACTCTCGTCCTTCATCCCTCACCGTTCTCTTTTCCCTCCTTCCTTCATTCACCCCTCACTCCCGTTCTTCCTGACTCCTCTGCATCCTGCCTGTCCCTCCTTCACTCCTCCTCCCTCTCCTGCCACGTCCTACTATTTTAATTTGCACTTCTTATTCAGCATACCCTTCTCCACTTACATGTATTGTTCGCATCCACTCATATACACGTACACAAACACTCATTCACACATTACTATTACTTGTGCAGTGTACAGTTAGCACAAACTTAGTGAACATTTTCAACAATAGTTTGTCAGGACTGACAAATATATACACAGATATGCAAATTCGAAAAGTATTCTTGAAGGACCATTTTCAGACTAGAATACGTATTTATAAATAATTTTTTATTCTTCAATATCAAAAAGAGATTTAGGGTGGCAATATCTCTCATCAATTTATGGTTATCTCTTTAATTATTCTTGTGTAGTTGAATATAGTTGAACTAACCAATCAAAAGAATAAAAGATTTACAAATATTTTTATGTTGAAGCACTGCCCTGGAGATAACAGATAATATGTTACTGATCCCAGACCACTCACTTATCAACACCATCTCTGTGTAAGGTCAGAAAAACAAGTTAGTCGTTTCTCCTCCTGGTATTCTGCAACTCTTGAACGACGGGATGTTCCTGTGACATAATTAGATCCTCTGGCTTTAGTACAGCCGCGATTATCATATAAACTACACTGTTGTTTATGCTTTATTTGATTATATTTATAACTTCTAGGGGTCAGTATTATTTCGCTCGTCATTAGTCAAATAATACTGTAAAAGTTTTCACCCTCGGTTCTCTTTACGTATATGGGATTCAGACTTACAGTAGTACCTATGAGGGTCACGACTTTCCACAATGTTAAAAAAGAAAATACCACGTGAATGACAACGTGGCAACTCATTGTTTTACTGATGGAGTCCATTTGAAAAGAAAAATTGGTATGTGTAATAGAGAAAGTTTTTTTCACACAAAATAAAAAAAATGCACTAGTCCTCCGAGACAATGTATGCAAGTGGTAATTATTATGCAGATTGAAGTTATGGACGATCCGACGAATCACAAAATACTTTATTAGTCTTGGTTGTGTTATTGGTTTACTTGGACTGGAGGCAACAAGTTCATTACGATTTATCATACGACCTTCCCTTATAAAGAAACTCGTTTATACGAAATTTATAACAAGAGAGAAAGAATTAATTACAACAGAGGGGCTGGCGGCCGGGGGGGGGGGTGCCAGGGGGTTGTGGGGGGCGGTTGGGGAGTAGTAGTAGTAGTAGTAGTAGTTTCTCCTCCTCCTCCTCCTCCTCCTCCTCCTCCTCCACCTCCTCCTCCTCCACCTCCTCCTCCTCCGTCTCCTTGAGGGGGTCCGGGCAAGGCAAGGCAAGGCAGGGGATCCCAACTGATGAAATACCAACAGCCTCGGGGCAGCCAACCTCTCCTACACCACACTGCCATTTGCTCACACACACACACACACACTCACTCCATCACCGGTATTACTCCAAACACCACCACCACCATTATGTGCTGCCAGCGCTTCTCTCTCTCTCTCTCTCTCTCTCTCTCTCTCTCTCTCTCTCTCTCTCTCTCTCTACTTCATCACAAGGTAACCGTATTAATCCAGCTTTTTCATCAGGTGTTGCTTTACTCAGACTTGTACAGTAAGTATATTACACACCTGATGTTAATCCTGAATCTCTTTGGTATAGAGCTGAGTATACTGTGTAGGCTGAGTAATGTGTAGGCTGAGTAATGTGTAGGCTGAGTATAGTGAGTAGGATAGTACCTCTTTGTAAACTTTAGAATTCTAGTTAAAATTCATTAATATTATACAAACACACACACATACATAGACAGACAAATCAACATCCTCGTCAAATTTTCCTTAAACTCTTTCGTCTGTGTTATATTCCCAAATGGTGTTCAGTTTTCCGTCTGTCTGTCTGTCACACACACACACACACACACACACACATACACACACACACACACACATACACACACACACACACACACACACACACACACACACACACACACACACACACACACACACACACACACACACACACACACACACATACACACACACACACACACACACACACACACACACACACAATCATCATCATCATCATCATCATCATCCAAATCAAACTTTCCAATAATTCATAAGTTTCAGTTTTACTCCCCAGTGGTTTGTGTCCCAGTCATTGTAACCTTGTCTTCCTTCCTTCCCCTGCATGCATGACGACGTTCTCTTCTTCGCTCCCCTATATCCTCCCTCTATAATAACTAGGTTGTAGAGGATTGTATTGTCCTCTAAACCGATATTTTTGTGCAGAAAATAGCGCATTGGTTGTAGTATAGTGCCAAATACGAGATATTGTTCAAAACCCTTTGAATATCGTTCATATCGCACTAGACACTATCACAGTACATTTATCCCAAATAACTAAAACTTTTGGAATAAGCTGCTAACTATTGAATACACAAATATCAGTAAACCAGATAAGGTCCCGCCATCTTGGAACTATCCTTCCCCACTCACTTAAAATACCAAGTACAAGTACAAGCAAGCGGGAGGATGGGAGGGAAGTAAGTCAATGCGCTATTTTCTGCACAAAAATATCGGTTTAGAGGACAATACAATCCTCTACAACCTAGTTATTTTATGCTAGAAAAATAGCGCATTGGTTGTAGACTGACAAGCTGGAGGAGGGCGGCTGACTTGTGACAGGTCGCCTTAATCTTAACCTGACCTCACGGTCCCGTTAGGACCGGACCACCAAAAACAAATAAAAGGTCACCCCAAAGTTAAGAATGTATCACTCCTTTTCTTAACCTAACCTCACGGTACCGTTAGGAACGGACATCCATAAAAGAAGGAAACTTCACAATGAGGTTAGGAACATATCACTCATTTTCCCCATTCACATATTGTCATGTAAATGCCATACATCCAACCATCACTCCCCCCCCCCCTTTTTTACATCACGAAGGGGGGATGTGACTAAGGAAAATTTTAAGACACATCCCAACTTGACGCGGGCTGTGTCGCAAATGCTCTGCAAGGAATGTGCAGAGCATCTAACATTAGTTACCTGGATCTAAATGGAGTAGCATACTTCCAATCCCCTCAGGTTTGCACTTCCTCCGTGGAGTGAGTACGTAGAAAGGCTTGAAAAGCCGCCAAACCTCTGATGGAATGAAGCTTAAGGTTCGTGGCCCGGTTCTGCCAGTGAAATAATGTTGCATCACATTCGTGACACAGCCCTCGCCGCTCAATGTTTACCTGTTAGCGGATTGACAGACATATGATCCAGGGAAGAATCAGGAGTAATGTCTATATACATACTAGTTGCATATACCGGACACAAATGGTGGTAGGTGTCGTCTGAGTTAAAACTCGGAATTTCCAAGGGACGTAACAAATTACCATACTGTTCAATTTTGGCCAAGAATGACGTAAATGGTGAAACAGTAAAGGAATTTAAATTTGCTTCACAAACCGTAAACGAAGAATGCCTCGTAAGGGCAGCAATCTGAGAAGTCCGAAAACCACTTAGCCAAAGACACCATGAAAATAGGTCTATAGAACAGTTGAACACCATAGAAATGTCTTATCCCCTGGAAATACAGATCATGCAACACCTGTGACGAGACCAAACTGGAATTCTTAACCTTAGGCAAGGTTGAGACGATCAGATGCCTCAAAACGCATCGTAAGCATCCGTTGTTTAACACAATGTTAACGGCAAAACATAAAGGAACAGAAAAGGCTGACAAATGTGCCGACCCCATGGCAGGAGCTCTGTTAGTGACATC